>WURS02035667.1:0-11444 GCA_011762765.2 Rhinocypha anisoptera
ATAACATTGCTCCTGAATGGAAGCAATTTAAATACCTAGTTGAAGGTTTCTGCAATAAATTAGTCATCGGAGTGATAAATATTATGCATTTAAGTGTAAGTGTTAAATGCGGACAAAACCCCTTCCACGCGCACTAGCGGACCCGGCCGGATTAGCCTTCTACTTCTTAAGTATTACCCTGCAAGCCGCTGCAAGGGCGTGTGGCAGGGGGTGAGCCACCACCAAACATTCACTCCAAAGTGAAATTGTTAGAAAGACATTGCACTCCGAATGAAGCAACCCGCATTGTTCAAGTCATTTGCCATATTTCTGTATTTCAAGAAGGCTTTCGACATGATTTCTCACGGAAAGTTACTTACAAAGCTAGAATTCTACGACATTGATAAGAAAGTAAAAATCTGGATTAACTTATTTTATACGGACCGTGAGCCAAGAGTCGTTTTATATGTTATGTCATCGGATATAGTAGTTGCATTATCTGGTGCTGGAAACGTTATTGGTCATTGGAATGCAATTCAAAAATGGTGTGAGGTATGGGAGTTAGAATCAAATTTGAAAAAGTGCGTGACGATGAAGTTTTGGGACAAGTCCACTACACCCGAAAACTTTTACAGCGTTAAGGAAACAAAAATTTAAATAACGTAGAGTGTAGGAAATATTTAAGTGTTACAATAACGAAAGATCTGTCGTTGGGGAATTATGTTCGGGAGATTTGTGGAATGGCAACTGTAAAGTTAGGATTCGTAAGACGGGTACTAGGGAAATGTAATGAGACGGTAAAGGAGCGCAGTTACTTTTCATTAGTCAGGCCCCATATATCGAATACGCGTCATGTGGTTGGGACCCCCATGGACCAGGAAGGATTAGTTTTGGAGTTAGATCGATTGCAGCTTAGAGCAGCTAGATTTGTGAAAGGTTGTCATGATCTACGAAGCCTGGGAGCTCCCCCGGCCATCCAAAGGCCCGGCGACCCAAAGGTCTCGTGTTAAGAGTCCCACCCAGGGCATGGGAGATGTGTTTGTCCATTAGAGTTTTTCCTTGAGATGAAGAGTTGCTAAATGACCATAGCTGTCGAAGGACCATATGAAAAAAATACTAATACGCACTTGCAGCTGATTACTCGCAGCGTATTTATTTTTCTCTCTGTACATTTTATCATTTCCATTTACTTCCGCCACATCTCAAAACCCTCCACCTATGATTATTTTCCTTCTTCAAGGGCCAAGTCTCATAACCATATAATACTTTGCTCCATATGAGTTTCCCAAGCCTTTTTTCTATGAATTTAATATTCTTGTCATCAAACCTTTCTTTTCATAAAATCATCCTTGGCAACCAAATTTCCTTCTGCTGTCCTAGTCAACTTGACCATCATCCTCTAAAATACTATGTGAATAATTAAAGTTCTCTACCAGTTCCAGCATGTGTTGTCCAAGACTATTAATTATTTTTGTCTTCCTAATGATTGTAATTCTCATCATTTTGTTCTTTTATTGTTTATTTTCATCCCAAACCATTCAGTACATTGGCCCTACAGTATACTGAAATGGGTCTGAAACCTGAAGGCTGAATGACTAATCAGTACCTGGCTATCAGTGAATCTCTCTTAATGAATTCCCCACCCATTTTGAATGCCTACCTTTTTTGTGATGTGTGAACTATATATTCATTATTAACAAATACCATCTCTGACAAAACTTGATTAATTTCTTTCCACAGCCATTTATTACCCCTAAGCTATATTTTCCCACCCCACTTTGGTATGTACACCTGAACTACAAATAAGTTTGTGGGATCACTTTTTACTTCTACCAGTATTGTTCTATTACTCACGTTTCACATTGACTACTTCCTAATTTCTCACTCAGAATTCTAAATTCTTCACACTGGCCTTCCTTCCCTCTAATATAAATTATCCCATTCTCTCACTCGATTGATTCCCACAATATTTCTATCATATTTTAGACAAACCCATTTCATTCATTTGAGAAATGGTTAAGGCCGAGACTTTGTGGAAATCCATGTTGATAACAACAGAAATAAAACTTTGCATTCCACTTTCCGTTTTCGTGTGGAACGCAAAGTTTTATTTCTGTTGTTACCATTTCATTCATACCTATTTTCATCTCTTTCTTGAGGTTTTTTGAGCTTTGTGTCTTCTACATCTTACTTGAGTTCAAAGTTTTTGTTCTTACCATTAGTTTTATCTTCTTTGTTCATGGTAATTGAGGTAACATTTTCTATTTAAATCGTATTGACAGTTATGGTAATTTAGCACCTATTTGAATAGAGGAAAATCCTGATTAGATGGACACAACATCCATTTCCAAGTGGGACTTGAACCCACAACCTTTCAGTTGGCTGGTGAGCGTGTTGCCCAACAGGTTACTCTAGCTGACTTTCATCTTCATATCTCTTTACTAAACCTGACAAAAGAAAAATCAAACACAGTGATCCTAAGGATATTAATGCACAGCATACATTTCATTTCACAGAATCATCTTTAGGTATCTGTATGAACATTAATGGCACCTTGTATACCTTGGTGATTATTTTTCCCCAAATACATCATATCCTGCAATATGTTTTACAATTAAAAATTTATTTCAACCATTGTGGTATGTCCTTGGAATGTACAGCGTAAGTGTCATGGCATCGAAGGCAGTTAGCTTCAAACAGTGATGAGTAGGATGATCTTTTGAGTAGGAATAGACAATTTGTACAGAGTAACACTTTTTTCCATATATAGAGAACTCAAACTTCTGATTTGAAAACAATAAGCAAATACTGACCCCCTTAGCTTACCATTGTTGGGTTCTTCTCATGGAGTTCCCATGCTGGAGTCCACGTGGCACCCCCTGGGTATCCTGTGTGGTGGAAGTATACCCGCCTTCTCCACTCATCCCCAGGGAGAGCCACCTCCCTGCAGTTTATCACCACCACATGGTCCCCGCAATCATCTGCAATGGGAAATGCAGGATGTTACCAACAAAACCACTATCATGCTGTGACAATAAATAGCAATCCCAGAAATTTGCATAAGTAAATATTAGCAGGAACATTAGAGAACTCATCCGGGTTCCTCCCTCATTACTCCTGAATCTAATACTTTCAAAATATTTCTTTGACCTGCCTTCTGAATGGTAAAAATCCACCAAATCACATGTGACTTATCCAGACAACTGATATCACCAGCAACAACAAATGGTAAGATTTTTAAGAGGTTGAGTAATTCCATCATCACACAAGCATTTAGGAAAAGAGTTACACTCAAAACTCCCAGAGTTACAGTAAAAAATGAACAATGGAGAATTAGTTTGAAAAGTCAGCAATAAGTCAGGCTTATGGTTGATACTTAGAGAAAGAGGAGGGAAACTAATAGGGTACATTTTGAGATGTCAGTTCAGGAATACTCTGCTCGGAGGGACATTGCAAAAGGACTCAAAGAGGTTGACATATGAGATAATGGTAACAGAAAACTTACAAGTTTAAGAATGGAAAAATAAATTGATTGGATAGGATAACTAATGAAGAAATGCTCTGAACACCCAGCCAAAAGGCAAGTTTGTGGAGGGAAGCTAAAATGCATCTAATAATAACATATTGTACCATGACAGTATAATAAATATTACATGGAAGGGAGACTTGGAGGGAAGAAATGAAGAGGTATGCCATATGAGAAATAGGAAATGGAATTTATTAGAGTTTAAAAATATGAAGGTCCAAAGGGATTGGTAGGTGACAGAATAGTTTGTAGAATCACGTCATGTCAATTTTTGGATTAGTATTCTGTGATAGTAAGGAACATATCAACTTTTTGTGGAAAACTCACAGAGGAGATTGAAATTGAGTTTGCTATTCCCCATGAAATACACTACATGGCTCATACCAAACACTCATGTAAATGAATGGGAACAGAAAATGAAAATATTGGATCACAGGTCTCTTGTAAAGTGACAATTATAACAAAAAGTTCCATGTACTTTTACATTTAGAAAAGAGTTGAGGAGATTTCCAGTTCATTTACTCTGGGAATTGTCATCCTAAAAGCACTATTGCAATTATCAACCAAACCACATATGAGATTTAAGGACTTCTTTATCAGTTTTAGTGTTTTTATTCTCAAGCTACAGTAAATATGAGAACATTTCTCCATAGGATACTTGCAGAGTGGCAAGTGAAATGATAGCAGTTGGAGTTTAATATGGTCACTGACTAATGTTTATCTCTATCCCAATCTTCAACCCTAAGGTCTAACTGGGCTAACATAACCTCTATCCTTCTTTATCCCCAAGAAAAAGTTTAGGATAGACTTGGATGCTAAACTCTTGAGACCAACACATACTAAATTAACAAACAAATGTGGAATGATCTCCAACTTCAGACAAAATTTCACATACAAATTTTCATTAGTGGGTGCTGATGTTCTGGATTATGATACTTGGAATGGTGTCATTAAGTGTTCACTCCTATCAGAGGTACAAATCACTGTTTCACTTTGAACACAGCATCCATTATTTTATAATATAGTTTTACCAAAGTGAGGATAGTGTTTGGGAAAGGTGACTTTCCTGATATTAAGTTAATGAGTACTCAGGTAAATAACAAGGAAGGAGATCTTAGCAAGGGGGGGTGGAATTACTCACTGGTGGCATGGTAGATTGGTTTGTGCAGACCACAGAGGCGATGCTTCACAACCAGTGCAGAGTCGAATGGGTTCTGCCACTTGGCATCATAAAGGTGCCACGTCCTCGCAAATGTCATCCATTGCTGGAAAAAATTTAAAAAAGTTGGGGTCAGCATTCTTCATAGAGCAAGAGTAACAGAGGTTTAGAATGGTGGTTCCCACCCTCCCTAATAGAGGTACAAATTTTCCAGAAAGACATATTTTCCTGGAAAATACAGGTGACAGAGAGAAGCGTTTTCCCCAGGATATGTTTTGGTTTAAAATGTTACGGGTCATACATAACAAATGGGAGATCAAGATTTTTATAAATCGTGGTCAATTTCTCAAAGATGCACAACAATTGAGAAGTGTTCTAAAATGAATCAATAAAAAAAATAAAATGTTCAACATCCGAAATATATAGCATATAGAAATTCAGAACCAGAAGAAAGAAAACAGAAAGAGATATACAAGAATGAATCATGGAGAAAATATAAGAAAACTTTCCCTACCAAGTATTCCAATAAAATCGATAACAAATCTAACTTAGGAGCTTATGAGTTATGCATCCACTAAAATTCATTTTACTGACATATTATATTAGCAAGAGGAGGTACGAAGGGAAAGGGTCGATATCATGTATTTTTGACAACCAGAATGAAATCAAGTGAGGTGCCTCTAAATTGCTTGTCCAAGTTTCCTTCAGGTATGGTTGGGAATACAGAGAAAGAATTGGAATGACAAAAGTAACCTTGTTTAAATTTCTGAATTATTTGCTTGGATAGATTTAACGATTTTATTGTAATGGCTAGGGTAAAATGACATGTATTTCACTTAATTGGAAGGTAGTTTGATTATTGCTTTGAACTGTTCCAAAAGAGACGATGTAAATTGATAAAATATTTTTTATATATCGCCATATCTTATTACAACAGAATCATTTTGCTTTCACAAGTTATAACGGTTTATTTTAATCTTAATTGGACTCGCTTTATAGTAATATATGAAGCGAATGACACAAAAGCAATAAAATGTTAATGAGCAAGGACTACTGAGAGTTATCATTTAAGTCTATGATGCATTATAACCAACGGTCTATCTACATAAAGGCTACTTAAGAGGGAATGGGGTTTTGAAAGAAAAGAACTTATTTTAAACAAATAACTGGAATTTAATTTCACGAAACGTAATCACAAGTTCCGTACTCGTACTTATGTAACAATACTATAAACATTTACTCAAGTTCCAGCAACATTGGTTAAATTACAGATAAAATGTTAACACGGTTAATCCAACATATCAGGTAGTTAGCCAAAAGGCATTAATAAGATGGTCTTTGGGAATTGAATTTCTCACAATCTCGCTCTCTGGAGTCATAATTGTATTATACACAATTCTAGACTATCGATAACAAGGGTTAGGCACGATCCACTTAATGATCTCTTTATACAGATATTGAATTATTATATCTACTGAATTCGACCAACAATAAATAATTGAATAACTGATAAGATTATACTACTCACCTGCACCCTTTGAAAAGATGTCATTTTTTAAACTCGTAAAGCAGTTTCAGTCTGATTTAACAACTTTCTTACGGTGACAGAGGAATTATTATATTTCAATCATGCTAATTCAAGTTCAGCATGTTTCCTCAATTCTTGTAAATTTAATTTCGATGCTCGTCTGTTTATCCCGGCAATATGGGGATTCATATCACCCATTCCTTTGTCGTAATTATTTTCATATATAAGCGGTTATTTAAAAATCCAAATCAAATGCATTATATGTTATTACTGCCAAAGGATACTATTTTATTGATTTTCTTCGTCCATGTATTGACATAATGATCAGGGTAGCACAGTGGGCAAAGCATTAACCCAAACGAGGCTGGGTTCAAATTCAGGGAACTTCTGCAATTAAATTCAGGCGGTGTACTTTCGTGAATCAGATTCTAAACAAATTGCGTGTTTGATTAATAAAATTGTCTGATAGATAACAATTTTGATGAAAGCTATTCATTGTAAACAAAGAAATTCGTAAACGTGCCGCTCCTCATGGAAACTAAAAATATTTTTCTGCTTTCCATTTCATTTTCTAATCAATGGAATAATAATTTGTTTCAGTCAGGCGAAGTTGGGACCTTATTCTCAAGTATATAATGATATTATAAAATTAAGAGAGAATCCTCTCTTAATTTTATATTTCTGGACAATTACCATGAAAATCATACTATAACACATGCCTTTGGGTTAGCAGGCAGACACAATTGTCTCTGAACCAGCAAAATAAGTAAGGTGCATACCAAACAATATTGTCACAATTAGAAGATATAACAAACTCAAAAGAGCATTAAACAGTGAAGCCAAGATTGAAAAACAGAAAATAAAGGCAACAAATGGGTTTACAAAATGTCAAAAGCCTATTATTTACAGCACTGTTGCATTTTCATATATGGACACTAGCTACAACAGGAGGAAATAGAATTATTGGTATGTAGACTAGAAATATTAACAGTCCCTGGCTTCAGAACTGCAGACACAATTAGTCATGATGAAAAAAAATTACGTGAAGGGTCTCTCTCTACAAGGGAATTCTTTTGTTAATATTACAAGGGAAACCATTAATATTGCTTTACCCTACAAGAACCTAATTGTGGAATGTGATTTTGAATGCTTTTCCTAGTTTACTCAGCTATATTTGGTGCATTGTCTCTTAGTTATATCTCAGAATGGTCATTTAATTCCTGAACTTATGTGTTGAACTTAATAATCTTATATTTCTGAACAAATATGAATACCTGTTGGACAGTCAGGGATCAGTAACTATAGGAAATAGTTTCCGGTGTGACTTTGTGGAACTGCTTCATGATTAAATGAGAAACCAACTTTGAAATTTCACATTTTTAGGTGGAATTTCAAAGTTTGTCTCATTTAATAATCAGTAATTGTTATGAGTGACTTTAAAATCACTTCCAAAAGTAAATGAATCTCTTAACTTCCTTTAACTGTCCGACTTGTCACTAACTACTCTTATTGGACAGTATAGCCTCCAACCTTGATTTTAATCTTTTAAAATCAGAAGTTCTCTGGACAGACATTTCTCATCACTACCCTAGAGCTGTTATCAAAATTATAACATGACTATGTCTATAGGATCTCCCTGTTTTCAGGGAACTGATCACAAATTAACAACTCTTGATAGCCAAGTAGAATCTATTTGATTGTTTTTATATTTCTCCAATGCTTTTGGCACAACCACTGGCTACTCCTTTGCAAACTGGATGAGAGGGAAACTTAAACGATTTTTCCACAAAAGTTACTAGTATGTAGAATTACACAATATGAGTAGAAAATACGTCATAGAAAAATTGTCCAAGTTGTACCATAGGGTTCTGCCATGGTTCCCATTGTTTTTACTGTAGGCAAATTACCTCTCGGAAATAAGGCCATGTACTAGTGCAGTTCCTATCATATTTCAGATTATTTCACCTGTTATGTATGCAGATGATACCTCCAGTATAGTATCTGTAAGCAAAAGTTTAATTTTTAAAGACTACAAACCACTACATGCAAAGAAATGCATAAGTGGTGTAGCTCTAACAAAGTCATTTTAAATTATGATAAAACCACCTGTGTCCATTTCCATATCAAGGGAGCCTATTCTTTAGACGATCTTACTACAAATACCTATCTCCCAATAGTTGACTCAGTAAGATTTCTTGGGCCACACATTCAATAATCGCTGGACTGGTCAATCCATGTATTGGAATTGACTAAAAAAATGGCTATTGGTATTTACATGATTAAAAAGTTAGCTCCCATCGACTCCGTTCAAACTCTCATTGCACTCTACTATTCAGAGGTACATGCTCACCTTGCATATGAGATTATATTCTGGGGAGGTGTAAATATTTCATCTAAGTTTTCTCAATGCAAAATCAAGCCATAAAAGCAGTAAGTGGATTACCTATCGGGACCCCTGGAAAACCCCTTTTCTCTCTCCACAAAGTACTAACTCTGCCCGGTTTATATACTCTCATGTGCCCTTTTTGTAAAAAATTATCCTCAACTCTTTCTCAATATTACCAGTATTCGTAATCATAACACTCGCGGCAAAAACAATATCCATCAATCATAACCAACTCTTCTATATTGTCTAAATGGGCCACATCACTCAGCTTCTGTCATTTATAACAAAATCCCATTAAATATCAGAGAAATTCATTCAATACCTGTATTTAGAAGAAAGGTAAAATTCATCTTGGTAAATAAATCGTATTATAGTGTAAATGAATTCCTGGAGGACAAATGGTAATATATTGTATTTGTTATATATGTGCATTTTATTGTAAGTTGTATTAATTTATGCATGTACTATGAAGATGTCTGTGGCATGGATATGGCCCTATGGAATGAAAAATAAATTATTATTATTATGCAGTTGCACTCCTACAATTGGCAGTTTAGCAAATAATGTCAGGCAAGTGATAACCTACCTAGTTGGCAGAAATGTAATGTCCTGTGCTTGAATTTAGATAAGTCAAAGTAAACATACTTTGCCAATAAAATTAGCAGCCATTCTGCAATAAAGATGGTAAATTAAATTCCTCAGGTATTCAAAGCAAGGGTCTAAGGACTCACTTTAGAATGGAAGATGTTGTGGAAAGAACATATATATATATATACACACACTGACATGTCCTACACTTCATGACCAAACTTCATATAACCTAGTCTTTGGACAAATGCATCTCCTAAAACTGCTGTAATAACTACTATCCGTGAAATAGCCAAATTGTAATTGTTCTCAAATGCAAAGTGTTATATATAGACACTGCTAGTTTCTGACCTAAGCTGTTTCCTCCACTTGATGGGCTTTTGTCACTTCCAGTTCAGTCAGTGGTTACTGGCATTATTCGAACTGACTCGTTAGGCACTTATGCACGTGTATGTTATTATCTAATTAACAAGACATAATACAAAGGTCATTTGCTTAGTCATTTTTATGCTGTAGACTTGCACTTTTAGTTACTTAAATTGTGATTTTAAATAACCGTAAATCATACTCCCCTAAAACCACATAATTTTTTTTAATCTGCCAAATTCAGAGTTTTTAGCAACATGCAATGCGCAAAATAAAAATCACAATCAGTTACCTCATTCCCAATACTCACAACATGTACTGCAGGTTGATGATAGAAGGAAATGGTTTAATAGATGACAACTTACAAAAGAAATAACAACACCAGTTTTCTCAACAAAAATTTAATAACTAAATCCATCCCAAGGCGTCAAAGGACACTTCTATTATTTTATCAAAGAGGTAAATTTTACATTTTCAGTAAACCTCTCATAAAAATCTTCCATAGAACCTTTTACAAATGCCTCTGTAGAAATGTAACAGGGACAGATGGCAAGGAGTACATCAAATATGGCACTATAAAAAACAATTTGTGCAGCAGCCAGTTATGCCTGCTAACAATCATACAAGTCTTCATCCAACTATTGGTCCTTGTTATTTAAAAATCCATGTCATCTCAACTTACTTTTTAAAATCAAGCATGATGTGCCAGATGGATTTGATATTGCACTTGGACCTCCCACTAGAGAACTTTCATGGCTTATTAAAAACATCCAAGACGTTTGTGACATGAAGAACATTTAGATTTCATGGCAATAAAGTAATGTACTAAAACTTTAATTTTTTAAATAAAAACTGAAGTGAGTTACTGTAGGGAAAAGGAATGAATGATGTTTACATTCCATCCCTGGCTCAGGTAAAATTTATTGCTGTATTTTTCCTTTTACACTTCTAAAGGAAAATTCTGAGATAAAATAAAAATGTGGAATTAGTTCCCTTACACATAAACTTTGTGAATATTTGGTACTAATCCCTGAAAAAATCTTCTTGTATTGAAAAATACATCCGTACTTAAAAACAGTGACTGTACTATTTATCTCAACAGATGTTGACCAATCCACTAATATATAAAAACATCATCACACTCTCTTCAATTTCAAGAGACTGGCAGTGAATTGCATTGCTTGTACAAACAGCATAAGCAAAAATACTTGGACAACACTTTAGTAAGACTGATAGTTGCCACATGACAACATTTTGGCGAGACAAACTTCTTTTTCAAGCCACATCCTAATATTTGACCATATCTCTTCATTTCCAGCAACACACTATTGTGGGTGCACTAGAACACTGATGTAAAGGTAGGGAAAAGGACATCATGAACGATCCTACCCAAGATATTAACAGCACCCCAACTCCCTTCCCATCCAGGCATGCACGCTGTTTAGATTTGTACTTGTTTTAGTGTGTGAGGGAAAGAGAAGGGAGAGAGAGTGAAAGAAAGCAGACCTCTCGGGCTTTCAATCCCCTTCCCACCATCAACCCTTCCCATTAAGAACCCTTTCTGTAACCACCCTTGTAAAAAACGGCGACATATATATATAAAAAGGGTCAAAATTCAATGTCGTCAACACCAACAATAACAACAACGGCAACAGCAAAAAAATAGATGTTGCTTTGGATCAAAATATACTATTCATTATATTTACATACATCTCTTTAAAAATCTCAACTATTGACTTTCAACAAAAAAAACGACTATGAAGTAAACGACCAATCTAAGAGAGATGACTATTTGGGTATTTGCGATGACTCCCCTCCCCGACCTTCGGCCAGCAGCAAGATAGGCACCCTGAAGAAGGGAGGGAGGAAAGGAGGACAGGAGGGGAGAGTGGGGAGACATGTAGGATGCCCT
>WURS02035677.1:0-26614 GCA_011762765.2 Rhinocypha anisoptera
AATCCTGCCAAAAACTCCGAACCCGCTGTATTAACTCACCGAGAAACTTTTCATGTGTTATGTACCGCTCGTAGTGGGAACGACTGTCAGAAAGGGAGTTGGGAGCTAGGGACGAGAGAAGGGAGTGGGTGGAGCCAAGGGCATGTCGGGAAGCTGGTTGGGGAGGAGGATTAGCCAGAAATTGTGCCGGAGCCCCTATTGGGCGAGTTACCTTCAGAGGGACAAGACACATGAGATGTTAGAGAGGGGTGAAAGGGAAGAAGAAAAGTCCTTCGTCTTTCGTCTTTTCCCTTTCACCCTCCCTTGACCTCTCATACTCCTGTCGAAGTGCAGTAACCCAGTGGGAGTTCTGTACAGTCAACCCAGTTAAATAGCTTATACGAAGTATCCATTGTATATATTTTAGTTCTCAAGCTCTAAGGCACAGTACGTGTGGCAAAGCTTCCTAATTTATAAAGCAGCATCGTAGATAGTCAAATGAATGCCGTTATTTATGTGACAGACTTCGTAATAAAGTTTAGTATGCCGTAGTATGTAATTCTGACATGCCATTTATTAATTATATAGACTCCACTGTACCTTAATCAATTGGGCAAATAAAATTATTATAATATCAATGGATGATTTTTTCTAGCGATTGCACCTTTTATATAATTTAATATCAGTTGTATAACTTTGATGCTTCACTTTTTGTTGTGCGTACCTAATTTTTTGTTCCTTCTCAATTTTTGCTTTTACTACAGCTCAACAAGTCTGCCATCTTGAGGAAAGCAATTGATTACATAAGGTTCCTGCAAAACTCAAACAACAAACTGAAGCAAGAGAACATGGCCCTGAAGATGGCTTCTCAGAGACATACACTCAAGGACCTGCTTGTGCCTGACTCAAATAGCCCCATGTCCAGTGAACAGCTGATGCCGGAGTGTATGGGCGAGATAACACCTCCACACTCAGACCTCTCCTCTCCTGAGCTGTCGCCACCACACTCGGATGACAACAGCTCACTCCCACCATCACCCGACACTTCCTTCTCAAATGTAGTGAGTTCAGATTGTGAGATATTTGCACTAAGATTCACTCTGAGAATTTAGAAATTCATATTGGGCTAAATGTTATGCCTATTAGCATCACTATGTCAGGAATTTACTGACTGGTTTCTGATAAAAAATCGCATTTGATTAATATTATCCATGTCTAGGTCGTTTTTTCATAGATATTCAAGTGATGGCTGTAATTGAAGCAATTTCTTGTATTCAAAACTTCCATTGATGGATACGCTTTTCAAGATTGGGTTTTAATGCAGAGTATTAATTAAGATATATCTTCATAGTAGGTAAAGTAATGATAATTCCATGGCTTTTATCATTATTTTATTTGTGATCCCTCTTTGTTCTGCCTGACCATATCAGTTACATATGAGTAAGCCTAATGGTATATATATAAAGGATAACTGGATTCTTTACCCACCTGCCTATATTAATAATTTCTCAGCTCCAACAGATCCTATTGATCACTTTTTACTTTACACACTGTAGCAGTTTGTCAATGCAGCTATCTGAGTGTCACTAGGGATTTATAAAATTGTTTTTGTCATGCCCTTTCCATTATAATGTGTTCATTTATATGTATGTGTGGCAGATGGTGAAGGAGGAGGATGACGAATCCTCAATCATGAACATGACAAGGGGCATGCTGGACCACTCGAGAATGGCGCTATGCATGTTCATGTTCTCCATCTTAGCCTTCAACCCTTTTGGAATGCTGCTTAGCACATTGTCGGATAGTCGAGAATATTCTTCCAGGCATGAGGGTCGAACAATCCTTGAAAGCAGCGATGATGGTAAGTTTTCTCATATCATAAGACAATGGGACCTCATTTCTAGTTCTACTAGTTTAAATAGTTGTGCCTAATCTTAGTTAGTAGATAATTTGTTGCAGGAAAGGTTACGACATATAAGGAATAGATGACAAAAAGGAATGCTAGCTTATGAATGATGATAGAATGAATGAATGACAGCAGAAAAATGGTAGGGATTAAAAATGGAGTCTTAAGCTGCAGATGCAGTAATGGGAATCGTAAATGTGCCAACAGAGTCCAGGGGATATGTAAATAACTCATGGAGAAATGTCCTAATAAGGAATAAGAATATAGTGGAACCTCGTTTCACCGAATGAACGAATTGGTTCACAACACCTTAGATAAATTCTGCCTTTGTTGGCATACAGTAACTTAGTTTGTAACCAAGGCTGTGAAACCATTCAATTGACAACCCCAGCATAACTTAGTTGTTTGTGAAGCATGGTGTAAAGTGTGTTCATTGTTGTGTCTTGGTACCTAAAAAAAACTATTTGCTTAAACTTTGCTAATTTAAATAATCCTTATGACCTCTAAGCATAAAAAGGGAATGGTGATTACAGTAATATGAACCCTAAGTATGTTACTGTTGAATTGAAGAAAGAAATTGGCAGAACATGAGAATGGTGCTGGTGTAACTGATCTAGCAAATAAATACATTAAAACCTCTCAATAGCAAAATCCAAAGGACCGAAATTTTGCCACTTTGTTATAGGGGAGTTTGTTATAAGGTTTTGCCAATTGCATAACTTAAGGGGGGAATTGTCTGCTATGGGAACTAGCTCCTTGTCTGCAGAGTACATATACAGTAGAAGTCTGCTATAATGAGAGCTCATAAATGATGAAAAATCTCTCGTTATAATGCACAATCGTTATAGCCGACAGTCATTTAAATTCGCCTCTTCCGGCATTTATAATGGCACCAAAAATAGGCGAAAATGAGCCATGAAGCAGTTGTATCGATCCATCCGCAAATGCATTGAAAATAGATCGTTTCATTAAAAAGATTTTTAAATATTGTCACCAAAAGTCATGCACTCGTAACTAATGTACGTCACGAATCGGTAGTATCTTTGGCAACGTTTTGTGAACAATCATAGATAAGGTATGGCCATCCTGCTAAGGCAACACAGACAAATGGGCTTTTCCTGCATTGTCTACAAGTCTAGCTCGTAGCTCCATATGCTCTTTTATTCCGATCAGCTATAAGGTCGAAATAGCACCAGGAATTGACAGACTGGTGCACAGATTCCAAGGTAAGTTGTTCAGTCATTCCCTAGGAAAGTCTGTGACATCAAACCACAAAGTCTTCTCTCGTAAAATCACCACAAAGTCTTCCTTACAATGTCGCGAAATGTGACGATGTAAGGTGTGGTCCAATCCTGTGATGTATGCAACCCGAACATCAACCACTGCAAAATCTACTTGCTATAGCGATGGCATAGATATGAACACTTGTAATAACCGGCGAACTCCTTGTTTTAACACATGGCCCAACCAAAGCAAAACGAACACTCGCTATAAGCCATACTCACTATAGTGGACTTCTACTGTATCCGTTTGGTGGCTGTTGTTTCATTGTCTGCGAGTATGACTATATCGTCTGCGAAACTAGGCATGGACTTTCTATGTTATATTTAGGTATTCCTAGTCGTATTGGTTTCCAATGTCCTTGGTTTTTCAGTTCTTTTCCCCATTCCTCGATGACTTTGTTCAAAACAAAACGAAGAGGAGTGGAGATAGCCCATCTCCTTGGCGTACTCAAATTTTGATCAGGAAGTGTTCAGAAATTTCGTCCATAAATTTTGCTTTAGAGGTTGTATTTGTCAGTCACTGTTTGATTAATCGCAGAGTCTTGGGGTCAAGTCCCTGTTCTTCTAAGATTTTTAACAAAGATTGTCTGTTGATAGAATCATATGCCTTCTTGAAGTCGACGATCGTGCATATGATCGGGGTGTTCCTAATTTCTTTGTATTTCAGTATAGCTTTCAGGTTGAAGATTTGTTCTGTGCATGAGCGGCCCGGGCAGAAACCTGCCTGGTACTCACCAATTTTGTGTTCTAGTTGCTCTTGTACTCTTTGGAGAAGGGATGCTGAGAGGATTTTGTAAGGGGACTTATAGTAGAGAAATACCTCAGTAATTGTTCACATCTGTTCTGTCTCCTCTCTTGTGTAGTGGTTGGATTAGGGCACATTTCCAGTCGTCTGGCAATTTTTCTGTTTGCCAGATATTCTCAAGGATTTGTGTGAGATCCTGTAGTGACTTTGGCCCAAGGTTTTTCAGTAGTTCTGCAATTATACCATCTTCCCCAGAAGTTCTGTTATTTTTCAGTCTGTTTATGTGTTTGTGGATCCCTATCTGAGTTGGTGGCGGGGATTCTGGGTTGATTTCAGTGCATTTTTCCTTTGGGAATCTTGTGCTTGGTTCGGAACGACTGAGAAAAGCAGAGAAATATTGTGGTAGCACTCGACAGTTTTCCTGATTGATCAGAGCTAATTTTCCATCTTGTTTTCTGAAGCACAAATTTTGTGGTGTGTATCCTTGGATTTTTCCAGCAAAAGTTTTGTTAAAAATTCTCTCATATTATAGTAGCGGAAGTTTTCTTCTATGGAGTCTAGCTGTTCCTTCACGTACTTCCTCTTAGTTTGCCTGATAGTTTTTGTGACCTGTTTTCTAGTATCGTTACTGCTAACAAAAAACTTACAGAACATTTTTATGTCCTGATGGTAATCAATTTTTTATTACCTAAAAAAGTTGCAAAATTATGAAAAATTTCAGAAATTATTTGAACAAGCCACTTTTTTCTTTAGATAAACTGGGCTAAAATAAATGCTTTTTTCTCTCATTCTACTTTTTCCAAAAACGCACCCAGCTTGGTCTTTGGTCAATTATAAGTCAAAAAATAAAAACACCAGAAATTTAAAATAATTCATATCTTAGCTTCTTGGATGTTCTAAGAAAAATTATTATTGTGCTTGTCTTCTGTCTGTGAAAAGTATGTCTGTCAATGCAGTCCACACCAATATCTATTAGGATTCATCTTGTCTCACACATTGGCAAAATCATAGCCAATTTATGCTGGAAAGAAAGAGGGAGAGGACAGCAGGGCAGGAGGAGTTTTGCTTGAGCAAGAGCAGAGGGACAAGAAATGCCAGTACATGTCTGAGGCTGCTGGCAGAGAACGGAGAAATTTATTCTGCTTCAGTCTGATTTACTGATTATGAGAATGTTCTTGGCAGGGTCACATAGGATATAGGAGTTACGGATATTGATGGAGAATACCAAGGACTGGATTGCTAGAGGTTAAACATTAAAACAGATGAACATCCACCACTGTGTGGATTGGAGCCATGTGAGGAATGTATGGAAGACAGCCAGCAGGGTTTCTGCCTGTCCCAATTCTATTTAGTTTGCATGCAGATAAAGGGATGGAGGTGGATTCAGGTGTGGTGAGGGGTTGAAAACCAGAGTAAAATCCATCAGGTGAGATGATTACAAGGATGTTACAGCAGGGAGTAAATCCAAATAAAACAAGGGCAATGAGAGGAAGAAAGATAAAACCTTCAAATACCATGGAAGTATAGTTACACAGAATAACAATTCTAAGGATGAAATTAAAAGCAAGATGGAGCAACTGCCATCTGCATGGAACATCAGGTATGTGTTTTCCAAGTGAATCTTTAGGGTGAAAATGTTTCAGGCTTTGCACCAGGTGAGTGAGGTTTGTCAATATGACTTCCGATGTTTCATCGTCCTCAGGGATCCAGAGCGGTAGGTGTTATATTTTTTACAGTACTTGGTAATTTATTGTAAAGTTTTGTACACATAGAGCAAGGTCCATGGGACACCATTGACATTCTGGATGAAAATGATCTTCACACAATTCAAATTCACACTTCAAAACTTTACAACAAATTACCAAATAGTTTAAAAAATATTACTTACCTCCCTCTATTTAAAGAAAAGGTCTCCTGTTCCTAAATGATGTTTTTATGCTGCCAATGACTTCATCACCTCAGATACTGATGTGTAATTGTAACATGTAATCATGTTGTATATAATTAGATAAACTACATATTTTTTGCATGTGATATTCTGTAATTGTAATCGAATTTTGTAAATTCATGTTGGATATAACTGAACTAGAATAATATATATTCTGTACACTTATAACCTTGATGTGTCCTATACAAAATAACTGCTTGTTTGTTATTAAATGTAAAGAACTCAACTTATTGTTAACTGGGAAAATAAAAATATTATTATTTTAATCCAAATGCTAATCTGCTAGAATTTAGCCGGTAATGTACCCGTGTTCCCCCCCAGGGGGATCAGGATGTTACTGCTGATTGGTTAGCTAGAGCACTCTTGTCTCAGCATCTCCTAATAGCCTCTCTTCTCCTTGGAAATTTTATTACATTGTTGTTATGAATTAGGTCACACCAAGAGCAATCGTTCGGCATTCCCCTGGCAGCTTTGACCATATCTTTCAGGTGGTCGAGTTAATACTTATGCAGATGTTTTATTTTTTTGTGTTCTACTGGTGAACCAATATTTTGCCACAACGCCATTATTTTTGGGTGATTCAGTGGCATTTTACCAGTTAAACAAACAGTCCTGCATGGCATTTGCACACATTTCTGGAACTCTACATGGCAGGCATTTTAAGAAAAATTATGAGGCATGATAAAAAATTGTTGACTATACAGACAATGCCAGATGAAAGTGAATCAGTTTTTACCAGAATGTGATGTAGAAGATGAAAATACAAAGGAATCTAAATATGAGATTCACAATATGCAATATGAGGAAAAGTCATCGCATTGATCTGCCTTTCTGTAGACTCAAGAAGAAAATGGACCAGCAGCACATAATAATGGGTGTAAAATTATTTAACAAATTGCTGGTGGAAATACAAAATGAACCTCTAGGAATGTTTTAAAAATAAATTGAGCAAATGGCTTATTCTGAAATCCTTTTTACACACTTAATGAGGCTCTGCTATTACACCAGTTGACCTAATTATGTGAACACAAGAATATACCTCTGTATATAATGACAAGGTCTGTAGTGTTTGTAATGCTCCTGTGACCAATTAAATTATTGATATAGTATCTTAACAAAACAGTCTATTTTATACATGGAACTAAAAATTCCCTAGTTAAGAGAATATAGTGAAAAATGATCAAAATCATGATTTAGAATAGCTTTAAAAAAATAAAAATTTTGTTACATAATTTGTCCAACAAAACCATTACCAACATGAGACGTAAAAGATTTAGGAATGAGGTAAAAAAATATTCATGGAAATGTTTTGAATCATTACTTAGCAGAAAAAGATTTGAAAGCATAATCTTTTTTCATACGGGCCTGATGCCATTCAGCTCTAGGTCATGACGCAAATAGAAGTCTATTAATTGTTCTCGTGCCCGGAAAATGTCTCTTAACAATGGGAAAAGCCTTTCCTGTTGTTTAAGAATAACACAAATATGGTCATTAATGATTCAGTTGTCAAGAATGAAATCAGCAGTAACTTCATAATTTCAGGAGAAAGTAGCTTGGATCATACAGATTACAATGGAAGACTTGATATTATTATATGATACCCAAATTAAGGGTAATAATTCATTATTGCTATAAAAAATTAATTTCTATGTACCAGTGCAGAAACATATTTTTATATGTACAGTGCAGAAATCAAAAACTGTTTTGCAGGAAATTATGTGATACAGAGGACTGTGAGAATTCTACATTAAGTAGAATAATTCAGCTTTACAAAGTACACATGAAGGAGGTGGATGTTTGTACACCAAGAACTGAATAATTATTGTATTTAAGAAGTGTAAAATTATTGTATGAAAAATTAACAATATAAAGAGTAAGAAGGTAAGTTTGTTTAAATTTAGGTAAATTCTAAACTTTGTCCAGTAACTTTCCTTCCTTGTAGGATAAACTAAATAATTAAATACAGACTTTACTCTCTAGTTCTATCCCACAGATATCCCCAGGGGATTCTGATTAAGTCAAGATGCTCCAATCCTGAGGTAGAGGGGAAAGCAAAATGATAACGCAACACACGACCATGAGAGAGGGATACAATTATCTTTCATTTATGGTTGGCATAATTTAGGACTGAAAAACCCAATTGCCTTTGGTTATAATTCTAAACACAAAATCATCAAGGCTGTTCACCTTCTTCGGTCACCTGGTGCTTCATAAAACAGTATTACTGACCCCCAAAATACCAGTCACAATCCCAAACATATTGGCTAGCATATGTTTTGTTTTCAACGCAAATCGAAGAAAATATCACAGGCTGTTACTTGTGCAAGATGCACTAAAATCCCCAGAAAAGTTAAATTCCAATGAATGGCTTACGGTATTTCACGAAAGTTGACTTCATTTGTTTCATTTTCCGCGAATTGGCCCGGTCCACTGAGCATAGCTTTGATAGTTCCTGAAGTGAGAGCATGCTCCCTTTTCACAATGAATTCATGGCCGTCGGACGATATTAACTTCACATACATAGCATCTGGTCCTTCACACCCTCCATACACCTTCTCCTCCTCCTAATGCGATAAAAGTTATTTTTAAACAATTTTCAACACTGGAGAGGCGACAAGGAAATGTTAAATGTAAAGGAATTTCAACTTTACCTTTTTGTCGTCTACCATATCGCCAGACATTGTTGCTATTCCTGTTGGCATAATATAATATTAAAATACACTAAATGTGTTAGACTACGTACATATCTAGAAAATACGAAACATGACTAATGACTTTGTCCGGTTAATTTTCCTGGCAATGACAATCACGTTTTCTTGGAATATATCAAACGAAGTGCAAAAAGGCATGCCTTACATGATTCAGAATTATGACAATTTGTATTATCTTATAATAGAAATTAAAATGTTCAAACCTATTCGCTTCACGGTGAGGATTACCTCACCTCAAACAAATACCATTAGGTCGCGATTTCCCCTGCGACTCGGTCCGTCAACGAAGGACAGCGTGTTTAGACGCGACATCTATGCGTAGTGCATAGAACCAATTTAGCCAAGAATCGGCCAGAAAAGACTATCGATATTGTCCGGCTTAAGTGTCACATGGATTACGTGTGAATTTTTTTAAAAACAACTTATTTTCTGTGAGTCCCAAGAAAATTTAGATATTTTATGTATCGATGAAGCTCTGATTGTTTAATTTTGAGTAAAAATAAGTTGTAGCTAATGTAGTACTTCACTAATATCTGATGCAATTCACCTTATGCTAACTGATGGTTGTTTACAGGGAACCTAATTTTTTCGTGTAAGATTCTTTATAAGTATTCAGAATGCCGATTTCATGTCGATTTTATAAAGACAAATATCCAGAAGTTGAAGATGTGGTTATGGTGAATGTAAGGAGTATTGCAGAGATGGGGGCATACGTACATTTGCTCGAATACAACAACATAGAAGGAATGATACTGCTTTCCGAGTTGTCCAGGCGTCGAATAAGATCTATAAATAAACTAATTAGAGTGGGAAAGACAGAACCTGTTGTAGTCATAAGGGTCGACCGAGAAAAAGGTTAGTAAATTTATTTTAATCTTATTTTATAAGTATGACTTGACGTTGACAATTATTTGTCTCCTCCGAATAGGATATATTGATCTGAGCAAACGAAGAGTCTCGCCCGAAGATGTGGAGAAGTGCACTGAGCGATATGCGAAAGCAAAAGCTGTTCATTCAATCTTAAGACATGTAGCTGAACTGCTAGAATTTGAAAACGATGATCAACTTGAAAAGCTGTACGATCAGACTGCATGGCTATTTGAAAATAAAATGAAGAAAAAGGCATCCGCCTACGACTTTTTCAAACAGGCTGTTTTGTAAGTATTATGTTTCTAGGAGGTTTTCAAGGCAAAATTCTTCACTACATTTTTTTTACTATTGGTACTTATGTCACAAATTTAATTCCTGATACTTAGCCTTCCAGTATAAACTGTGGCCATGTTGCAATTTTTCCAGTATCTTTCTTTACATTTCATTGTCGATAACACCCGGATGGATTGTAATATTACATTGAACTTCAGCAATATAGAAGGGAATGCCAAAAAAATCATCGATATTCAACTTTCTTAAGATACGGGACATTATAGGTTGAGTTTGCTCTGGTACCAATGGTTATATTTAATTAGCCCTCTAAGTTCATGCACCGACCGAGTTAGCCTGGTGGGTAGCACGCTGGCCTGCTAACCTAAAGGTTACGGGTTGCCTTTTACCCTTACGGGTTAAAGGTCCCACCCAGGTTGTTGCCCAAACTATTCCCTTCAAATTTGGTGAAAAATGACCATAGCCCTCCACATACCGTAAAAACAATGCTTCTACCACTAAGTTTTTGCATATCCTCTTGTATACTTTATCCGATTTTCAAACAGCCATTTCTTTGGCTTTATTTTAAATTTAATCGTAATACAAAATGTGCACTAAGAATTAGGCTCTGCTTCTTTATTTTAAGTTTTCAATTAATTTAATTGAAGGAATTAATTGCATACATTGCACCATTTTTTTTACTACTTGCCTCCCTATACACATACTAGAATTTTCAATATAATATCCCATTTGGATGAGTGAATTTAGTATATGTATTATTTGGTCGGATAATTAAGCTCATTGCTGATGGTCCTTTGACGAGAAATCTTCACTTCATAAGTGATTCAATATGTGGAAGAAGCACTGGCTGCTGCTGCTGCTACTCCCTTAGCAGCCATGCGCCTGAAATAAAAAGTGAAAAGGACTTGATTATTACTGTGTGATTGTGAGATTAAAATGAATAAATTTGCTCATTATTCATCTGGGCGATATTTTGCATTTATTTCCATTTGACTCTTTGCATGTATGAAAGGGAAAAATGTACATTACGTACGTGGTATGTGTAGACCCATAACGTGTGTGGGACTAGAAAATCTGCAAAAAGTAACCTTTTATCTCATAAGTGGAACTTTGTTCTTTCTTTGTATCGCTACTAATGAATTCATGATTACAAACAGTATCATATTGATTATATCATTTTCTTCCATTGAGGAATTTGTTGAAAAGTGTAGGGGGAATGGAACAGCATGTTTTAAGCAGGTGGGATATCTATGCCTCTGTCATTATATAAGTGTACGTATCATATTCGTGTTTCCAAATCTCTTTTCAACCTCACATTCAGAAGTATGTGAAACGTGTGGTATGCTGACTGGGCTAGTCCGGTGGGTAGAACGTTTGCCGGCTAGCCTAAAGGTTGCAGGTTCGAGTCCCGCCCAGGGTATGGGTATTATGTTCGTCCAGATGGGTTTTATCTTAACTGAAGAGGTGAAAAATGACCGTAGCCGTCAATGCACCTTTATACCGTCAATCCGTCAATACAAACAAAATACTACTGCAACATAAGGTACTGGGGCAGAGAGGGGAAACACATTTCCAATGTTTCAAGAAGATAGCTTTAGACAGTTTGCCATATATTAGAAATTAAATTAGTTTTGTAAATTATGATAAAAAAATTTAATTTTAAAAAGTGAATGACTACATTGAAATGGATAAAATTTTTATTTTGTATCCATTGGCAGAAAGAGGTTGTAGACTTTTTAAATTCCAGTGTGGCTTTGTTTGGAATTCACAGTCCATTCCTTTGGATTTTGAGCCAATTGATAAGTTTCTCCTAATAAAACCTGAGATGATTTCTTTCAGTAGTAGTATTTTTGTTTATAGAGTGCCTTGACGGCCATGGTTATTTCGCACCTCTTCAAGTCATGGAGAAACCCTATTGGACTAACACAACACCCATTCCCCGGGTGGGACTTTGGATTTGTTGACCATAAAAATATATCTCTCTGAATGCTGAAATGTCTGAAGTAGCGTTTTGCTTACTTAAAAGTCTAGAAAATTTTATATCCTTAAATGGAATGTGTTCGGAAGTTTCCAACTCCACTGCCTGAGCTCCACACCAGGGTGAGATTAGATGGAAATTTAGTTTGGGTCTTGAGAACAGGCTCCAGTATGAAGGAATGCATTTTGCGTGGGTTGAGGTAAGAAATTTCATTGGTAAAAGTTGAAAGATTGAGGAGCTAGCTATTGTCTCCAATGAGTGATCCATGATCATCGTGCTCTATCCCCCTTAGTGTGTGCGCAAGTGTGTATTCCCAATTCAAGTACAAGGGGCCACGCTCACTCACTGCATGGTTTCCCCATTACAGGGACCCCTCCGTCTTGGACGAGTGTGGGCTGGACGACCACACGAAGGAGGTGCTGCTCTCAAACATTAAGCAGAAATTGACGTCGCAGGCCGTGAAAATTCGAGCAGACGTAGAGGTGGCCTGCTACGGATATGAGGGCATAGATGCAGTCAAAACTGCATTGAGGGCCGGCCTGGCCACCTCCACCGAGGACATGCCCATTCGCATCAACTTGATCGCACCGCCATTGTATGGTGCGTATGCTCTCGTCATTGAATTTTTTAGTATTTCTGTGGGCGGGAGGCCGTGATGAATGATACTTCAGATGAAAATATCCCGTGTGAATTAGTCCAAGTTATCGGAAAGAGTTTTCAATTTATGTCCAGTGTCCAATGGGTTTTACAATTTCCTTTCACGAGGCAAAGTCTAAAAAAATGACTTTAGTAGACAAAAGTTATAATGGATTAATTTAAAAAAATTAATTTTTAATAGCGTTCGAATATGCAGCAATATTGGACTGTAGTGGAGATGGAAGGTCTGTTTCCTCATGCTTAAGTGACTTAAACCTCCGGGAGCAACTAAACATTAAAACCTGATAAAAACGTAAAAATCTTGCAATCAAATGACATTTTTTCAATTTTCAGACCACGATACAAAAAAGCATGGTTAGAATAAGAAATGATTAAGTTTCATTTAAGTTTTGGTTCAGGTCTGAAGCTCCTATCTCAATATTTTCATATTTCAAAGAGTGAATGAAACTTGCAGTACACTGTAAATCCTCATTTTCCCGTTACTTTGCATATGAAAAAAATTAACATCTCTTGACTCAAATTCAGGCCATTTCCTTGGTGTTTTCTCCATATTCACCTATTTGAATAGGAACGTTTCCTGCAAATTTCAGGCTGATAGCCCAGGCAAAAGTGAATGGGAATTTGTGTCAAAGAGTCAGGCTGTCAGTGAGTGGACTTTTGACTCACGAAAGGAAATTTGTAAATTCCTTAATTTGTTCAAATTCATAATGAGCAGTCGTGATGAGGTGGCATGGGCATTGAGGTGGGTGGCATGGTTTGACAAGTATTTTGGGTGACACAGAGTGAGGTGTTGGTGCTAGTCTCAGTGCCTCCATGCCAAAAGGAAAACGCCATGACAGTCCTTCAAAAGGGACTCATGTTCTCTTCCCCACCCCAAATGTATCCCACATTAACGTCCCGACCGCTCTTCTCAATTTTTGATTCAATCTATAGCCGCCTGCATTTAGGATAGTTCATCAGAGACTACCAAACCACACCCACACCATTGCTACCACCACCTACTTTGAGCCCAGTTAAACTAAAGAAATTAAGCCTCTTCTTCCTAATCAACCAGTAGAAATTGTTTGTCAACATCATGCATAAAATCTCTGAAGAGTCATTCCTTGAATCCGTTACTTTGAGCAGAGCTCTACTGTAAATGAATGCCTTGCTCTCAAAAAGTACCAAAATTTCCAGTCACAATATTATCGTCGCAACAGCAGACAAGGGTTCCTTGACGGTAGCCCCAAAGACCAAACATTGCACAACTGAAGATGTTTGCCTCCCAGCCATGTCATACCTCTGCATATTTACCTCCTTCCTGAGATCCCGACCCAGATATTCAAATGGAAGTGCATTCTGCCATTTTGGGTCCATTGAGGGCCCCTCCCCACAAGAGAACTCACCCCTCAACCCCAATTTTTAAATCCCCTAAGAGTTCACATGTCATGTAACCCCAGCTTCTGTTGTTTCAATTCTTCCACCAAAAAATTTCTGTCCTCGTAGAACACTACTATGTCGGCCTTTTACATAATCTCTGCTCTCTCCTTTTATCTCGAGATGGGCAATATTCCCTTAAGCAATCACCCTCCATCTGTAAAAATCTATCATAAGGTAAATATTATCCTTTATCAACCTAAAATGGACAGAAATATTTTTCCCCCTCAAACCCGCAAACAACTAATATCATCTCTAATATTTCCACACTTTGACTACTGCTGCCTCATATATTCAGACTTAACCGAAGAATTAAATACTCAACTCCAGCACTTGTTAAACTCTTGTGCGAGATAATATCTGTACCATTCGGAGAGATGCACATGTAACCCCGTTCCTAAAGAAACTTGAATGGTTGTCAGTGAAAGACAGGAGAAAATACTCTAGCCTCCCTCTTATTATGTGTTATTCAAATTCCATGAACTGGAGTATCTCTTAAATATTTTCCCCAGCAGTAGAGTGACATCAAATATATCAACAAAAATTACATCTCACTACCTTCGTGCACCACAACACTGCATACCTCTACCTTCTACAAGCCATTTACAGTGTCTGGGGTGAACACAATTGGAATAGTAGCTTCCCTCCCCCAGTTGAAAAGACCTGAATTCAACTTGACCTTCAGGCGGTAATTCATGGAACTTTTGTTGAGACACTCACAATATGGGTCACAAGTAGTCATTACTCATTAGTGCATTCTATTTATTCTTTATGTTTGTTCGCTGTATTTTGTATCTTGTACTTAACATTCCTGCATGCCTTATTGTAACCACAATATGCTCCAGGGAACCAAAGTTTTACAGAGCAAATAAAACGTATCTATCTATCCATCAATGTTCTCCCCCATTCAAATGTGTTCATGACTAGTATGTCACTGTTTGTTCTGAGCAAAACTTGCACCAACGTCCTCAGTAGATTTTTTAAAATTATCACGCCCCAGGTTTCAATGTAAATGACAGCGTCGTCATCAGGACATGAGGTGATGACAGAGCTGTTTACGTGAACACCTGGGTCTTTGATAATTTTATACAACCTACTGTGGATGACTACAAATTTTTCTGCCAATAATTAAGGAATCGTTTCACCAAGTACAACCTGGGCACATCTCACTACTCATCCCTTCTTTAAAATCAAATGTTGGCCTCCCCAATGTCACCTCTAATCCCTCATATTCCTCTTGGCATTCCTTCCCCGTGTTTCCCACTCAATCTCTTGACCTAATTTTCAGTAATGACAACATCCACGCCAGAGAAACAAGATGGACTCAAAGCATTGAACCACGCCATAGAAAAGATCGAGGAGACTATCACGTCGATGGGAGGAGTCTTCCAGGTCCAAATGGCCGTAAGTGGAATCTGTGGATGGATTTTTTTGTAATTTTCTTTCCCTCGTCTCCGTACAAACTCTTTGTCAGTACACTGAGAAGCCTTGTGACTCATTATCGTGCCCAACATTCCTCTCCGATCGCTATTCCTCTAAGTTTCTACCCGGAAATGTGTAAGGGCATCAACATTATCAAACGTCATTATTGGAATGCGGATTCCAATAATGACAATGTAACCTTTTACAAACTTGGCACAGTTGCAGATCGTTTATAAACTGTAATAAGCTTGTTTGACTCCCTCACGTAACAGTAAAAATCCTAATTCTATGCCCCCTTGATTTACAATTTCCATCTCATCTTTGTTATTATAAACTTTTGAAATGTTATGCTTTGCACAATTCGCCATGTTGAGTAATGTACTGCTCCCTCGCTGCTGGTCCCAAAATTATATCTATTTTGTAAATATAAAAGGTCAGCATTCAATGTGAATTAACCATTTTCATGATCTCATTAGTTGGCATCGCAAGGCATGGCATGGTGCCGTTAGTATTTCCAAGGAGCATAAGAGCATTTTCTATTTTGTAAAAAGTAAATATTGTATTCAGAATGTTGTCATTCAGAATGAAATTTAATGCCAAAAACATTAATTAAATGCCTTTTATTTATCTAGTACTTGCATTGGGCAAAGAAAAATAGTTCAAATTGCTCTCCCTTAATTTTTTAAATCTCTTACTAAATTTGTAGCTCAAGGCACGAATGTAATTAGAAGGAACGAGGATGCCTCGGGAGTTAATCCTTAATTTGGAAAACGGTTTGCGAAATGGTTCCAGGCTTCACTCGGTGGAATTCTCTCATCATGGCGGGATTTAAAAGAGAGAACACACTGCAATTCTACATATGTATTCCAATTCCACTTATACACCTAATGATACTGCTATATAACAAAACCTGGTCGTGGTTAAATAAATATTATATGTGGGATTGCTGTGTGTTCTCTTTTAAATCCCGCCACGGAGAATGGTTTTCAAATGCGTGGCACATTTCCATGGATTGCTATAAATGAGACAAAAGTGAAGCTGTAGTGTGTTTGCATTGGGCAGGTGGTCGATTCGTCTGCACGTGTGGATGTTGACTGGGTGCCTACTTGCGCTTGCTCTGTGACCTGTTTAAAGATTTACATCTTATTACTCCCTATTACAAAAAATTATGCTGGTTGAATACTGATTTGTGGCATAAATATCTTCCTGGGAATTTTCTGTTTTCCATTTTTGCTCTCAGCGAGCCTTCATAGCTAACAGATATGTGTTTTCTAATAGAACTAATTCACATAAGATGGTCACAAAAATGGATCTGAGGAACCTGCAAATTTCTTCCCACCGTACAACTACTTTACAAAAGTCACTTGTCGTGGCCACTGCAAAAATATGGTACTCAATTCCTAATGACTTGAAGAAATCCTGTTCTCCCACCATCTTTAAAAATAAATTTTATGATATGCTACTTAAAGAATGCTTCCTATATCATTGAAGCCTGTTTATATTTAATAATTTCATTTACTGTCTCTTTTTTGCCAAAATACTTTTGTTATTGTTAATGTATGTAATACATTTATTTGCATGTAATACCTATATAATACTCAATGTCAGTTTCAATTGTGTATTATTACTGTGTTATTCACGAGTTGTGTCAAAGGTATACTTATAGTTGCTCTATGGGCGATACCCAGAGCACAATAAATTTTCCATCTATCAATCTCTCATGTGAGTGTGTCCACTTGTTTTTGCATCACAGCCCAAAGTGGTGACGGCGATGGACGAGGTGGAGCTGGCGCGACAGATGGAGCGCGCAGAAGCGGAGAACGCAGAGGTCGCCGGGGACGACGACGAGGAGGAGGCAGAGTTCACGGGGGAAGTGGGCGACGGGGGAGACGACGTGGAAGATGGGGAGGAGGAGGACGATGAGGACGAAGAGGGCACCAAGAAGAGTGGCGAGGAGTAAGGAGGAGAGCGTGGTGGTGGTGGTGCTGCTGCTGCAAAGGGGAGGCACCAATCAACGGCGTGCACCACAAGATGGCAGCACCTTATTGGTCGGAACACAGTCTATCCTTATGTGTAAAGTTTTATATGAATAAACTTATGTCATGGCTCCAGATTTGGCATTTATTTCTCGTTTTGTATTTAATCACAATGATACAGTACAATGTCGATAGTCCTACATTGCTAATCCAACACATTCGATAATCCGACAAGCTTCCTGGTGATAGTTGAGGGTGGGGAAGATGTTTGTTTTTATTTTCAAACCTAAAATGAAGCAAATTATATTCAAAATATTTCAAAATTTACTGAATACAGCGACAGAGGTGGAGATTGTATTTTCAAATGCATAAACGGAGAACATTGACACTTGAAGAGAAGTGGACTACAGCATGGTGGTATATTATTAGAAACAAAAAGATTTAAAGAATTTAAAGTTTTCATGAAATCTGTTATGTGAGTGAATCTGGAAAAGGGAAAACTTTGAAGGGAGGTGAATTTTCTAAAGTTGGTTGTTTTTTATGGTACAGCAATGGCATCTTAAGGACAATTGAAGAAGTTGAATTTTTTAAAAAGCTTTGGTGTTAAAAATACGTAAAGAGAACCATTTTATTATGGTACTGTAAGGTATAGTATTCACTATTAAGATCATATTAATAAAATAAATTCAGTGCAAAATATACAAAATTATGATATTTTAAAAAAATTTTCATGTCCTGCACTATTTATTTTGCATCGCTTAAATGGTACTCAGCATATTGGTCCTAATTCTGTCAGACTATCATGATTGTACTGTAATAATTTACTTCAATGTGAACAGGCAAACCCAGTATTTCTTCTTTTTCCAGGTCCACATAGTTAAAAGTATCTGTTTGCAGAGTTTTTTCTTTAGAAAATTAAAGCCAGGGTTGGCACGAGTTGTGACAAATGCTTTTCATTCAAATGAAGTAACATGCAGTCATGTTCCATCTGGTAAATATGAGTAGGTACTCGGTGGCAGAATTGATTTTTCTATATGAAAAGATTCATTTTCAGTGACATACTACATACTTTCGGTGACTTTAACATGCTAATTTTTATTTCCATGCCAATGCTCAAATGTGCATGTTGATCATAATCTTGAAACACTACTTGCCATCAGTAAATCCTTAAAAAGGTGCCTGAAACAATTTCACCCATCATTTCATGTTATTCATGAGATGCGTGTCATGTCACTTTGTATTTATGCATGCCTTATCCCCATCATTATTTTTATCATCCTTCTTGTTGTCACTAAGAAGATGGATTCCCTAAAATTTGAAGAAAGCGATTGCATTTCATTATGTAGTAACAAAAGGAATTGCTCAAATGTTGACCAGCAGTCATGTCTCAATGTGCATGTGGTGAGGTATTCCATTTGTCGGGTACCTAGTTGGGAAAAATTAAACTATTTCTTGTTGACTCATGTGTGAGGCCCATTTAGAAAAATCACTGACCCAGAGTACCCAAACGACATTGCTGTGACTTTTCTGATTATACATATGTAATTGGTTTCATCCAGCAGTATTTGATAAACTTCTTCAAAATTCACTTCTTTTCGGCTGAAGGTGAGGATTTTGAAGAATCACTTGTGTGCTCCTGATTGTGATCACCTCACTCCCCCCCCCACCCTCTCGCCTATGTAAGCATCACTGCACCCTGATTAGCAATTAATTCATCCTTAGTTATTTACTCTCTTATCAGTTAAAATGTCATTCAATATATATATATCTATTGTAGTGAGAAGTCCATACTTGTGAATATAACTTTAATTGTAGAGACACAAAAAAAAGAAGACACAAAAGTTTGTGTGTTCTGTTTCTCGTGTGCTTCTATAATTGTAGTTACATATGTATATTCACAATAATAGTAACTGCCAAGTAGAGCACTCGACCAGCAGTTGAGAGATCCCTGGTTCGAGTCCTGGATTCGGCAGATATTTTTTCTGTTGGAAACAGCTTCAATCTTTCCTCACCAATACCGTGTTTGTTCTTTCATTTGTTTCTATCCCTTTCCCAGTTTTATGCCATATGCCATTATATATACACACACACAATTTAACTTGAATAAACACACTAGGAACATAGTTCACACATAAAAAACTGTTACAGAGATTTCTGGATTTTTGGTGGTCGAGGCACACCTTTTTCAATGGATAGAGGAAGACATTCATCTTCCTCTCTCCTGTCCTCTATTTTCCTCGAGTGTTTCTTCAGGTAAAATTATATTCACATGGGTGAACTTATATATGTGTACATATATATTCACACATACATATATATACATATGTATATGGGGATTCAATTCCAAAAAAAGTAAAATCTCCTTTTTAGATACCCATACATATTTTTCGATGAGTGGAAGAAGCAATGCCAATCCCAAAAATGCACAGACAGCATAAAAAATACCACAAAACAACTGGTGTTTTATATTCTTTCTTTTCATTTTATTTATCAGTCATTTGACCTTCGTTTGGACTGAGGATATTTAGAGACTGAATCGACTTTGGAGAGATGGGCACTCAAGTACCTAACTCCGTCTTCCAAGTTCATTGTCATGGGGGTGTAAAGTGATGTTCCTGAGGGCTCATGAGGCATGTTCCCTGTAGGTGCATTTATTTACACCCAAGTCCAAAAAGAAAAGTGATCATTGTGAATACTGTGAAAGGCTTGTTTGTTTCTGACAGCAGTAAGGAAATAAATATTGGGAGACACTTGTGGAAGATGAAGGTTTCAGTTATTCTAAATCCAACCATTTTTTCTCGGTATCTTCTTACTACCAGTGAGTATTCAACGGTCACACGGTTATATAGGTACGTATCTGCATTCTTTAGATAATGAAACAATTGAATATGCCCTTACATTGGACCTTGTTTCCCTCATTTACTTTCTACACGCGATTTGCAAGTTACTTACACCTGAAATGTTAAATTTCAATTTTAAAAATATAGAATGAATCCATTCATGTTTTAACATTTCAATATATGTGTAAGGATGCATATTTCTGGTACCTTCAGTTTTTCAATATTGCAATAATAAAGAAAAGATTTATTGGAAACTCTTGCTATTGAGTTTTACCATACCTTATTCTATGATTTTACTCGGTCTTTTATGTTTGCCTTAATTTCAAGAGAAATTATGTTTTCATGAAAATATACATTTAAAAAAGTCAAACTAGACATTCTTACTTGTAATGAGTATTTTAGCCTATCAATACTTTGGTTTAACTCGGTAATTGTTTCATTTCAATTTGGAATAAAATTATTCATTAAAATTAAATTTTCGGATGAAATTACCTGCATATTTCACTTTATTACCATTCAATTACATCACTAGATAATAAATGAGCATTGCTTCAGCAACATATAATTCAAAAGAAAAATGTCAGGGATGTTCAAATTGGCAATAATTAATCTTGTGTGAGTAAACTTACTGCCTGCAGGCATATATTATTGTACAGTAGCATGCATTTAGGAAACAAAGGATAACTATACCATATGGTTTGGAAAGATGCATGCAATCTAAAACTCTGAAAGTACCACAAATATCAGCAGAACAGGAAGGGTGTCTGGTAAATACCATCAATTGGATAAGGTAAAGATACAAAATGTAGGTCAACTGACAACTGATTTTGGAAGTGGATAAATTTGTGGGAAAAGTAACCATCCAATAAAAGTTATTCTTGTTATGAACATTATATAAGATTTAAAAAAGAAAAACAAGTAATACACTAAAAATATTGTTATATGCTCTAATGCTTTCTCTTTTGGAAGAAAACTTCTTGGGTATAGCACTGAGTCAGGTTCTGTAACATGAATTGTTCCTGAGAAGCTTTCTTCTAAAAATATTGTTCACGTTTGATGGTGTCGGCCGTTACTTGGTGGAAACGAATCATCATAGCGAAATAAAAAAAAACAAATAGGTCAATGTCCACAATCTATAAATTTATTCAATTATTAATTGTAGAAATTGACCAAGTTGGTTTTTTCATTACGCTATTGTTCACATGAATGAAATATTTTACATATATGTGTTAATTTCCCTCCCCATGGACTACAGCCTTGAAGAGTTGGAAGGGCTTGTGCATTCCAATGATCCTTACAGCTACACTGGCTGAAGCAATGGCATTATTGCTCCTGGTAGGGTCACCCATGCCAGATAGGTCAAGGGGTAGGAACCAGGTGAAAGGTAGTCCACTCAGTGTCTGTTCCTCAGCAAGGTGGCTGCAATAGCATCTGATCCACAGAGGGTTGGCTAATTAAATGATTGTGTCATGTTAAAAACGCCATTGAGACAGGAATTCGAAAGGCCACCTCAATTATATAATTCCAAGATCAAGTGAGTGAGAAAAATTAGTGAAAACCCTCGTATGGAGCTTAGCATTATATGTATCTGAAACCTGGTCCATGAGGAAGGATGATGAGCATAGATATGAGCTTCTGAATGATGTGGGTTTGGCAAAGGATGGAGAAGGTGAAGTGGACAGAGAAAGGAAAACTAATGAAGTAGTGCTGAGAATGGTATATGAGGAGGAGAGGCCATTGCAGCGTAAAATCTGAAGAAGGCAGGAAAGGTGAAGAATGAAGGGGTACTTGGAAAGGCAATGAGTTATTGAAGGTTGCCATGGAGGGAAGAATGTTAGGTAAGCAGGGTAGGGGTAGGAAGGGAGAATAGGGATTCTGGATAGAATGATAGGCAGTGGAAAGTATGCAGATTTGAAGAGGGATCAAGTAAAGATGTAGTATGATAATCTAACCTGAGACTCATCAAAAGCCTGCCTTAGACCATTTTAGATTATTTTTCATCCATTCATGTATTAACATTTGAATCAGATTGTGTAGAGTGTATAACTACAAATGAAATAGCAAAGAGATTAGCAATGACTGTTGAACTTAGAGAACTGCTACAAAAATATTCCCTGATCAGTAACTAATGATAATTGTTTCAACAGGGAAAGGCAGCACAAATCTCACAAATCAAGTTTGGTAATTTCATGGAAATTCCTATCAATTAAGGACTGGAGAAGAGCCAGGTAGAAGATGATGATAGGTCCAGTAGCAAAATGAGATGAAGTCAGGCACAAATGACTTCAGTCCAGCAGAAAGAAGAGAGGATTCCACATGAATTTGTGTATCATTTGAATGAAGCTCTGTCCTGTGCCAGTGAAGTTGCAGGACTGATACTTCAGTGAAGTCAGTCCTGCTACTTCACGGGCCAAGGACAGAGCTTCTGTCCAAAAGCTCTGCAAAAAAAAACCTTGTGTGAGTGTTCCATCTTTTGTTTCTGTTTCATTGCTCTGTTTTTTCAACATTATTAGTCCTCAGCTGAATCTTCCACAATTGTGTATATATATATTCTGCAATATCACTGAGTGACTCATTGACACAAATTACCCCATCACTTTTACTCAAGCTATCGGCTTAAAATTTTTCAGGAAACGTTCCTATTCATCTGGTGAATATGGAAACAATCAAAAACTCCAAAAAAATGACCCAATTTTGACTCCAGAGATATTGGTATTTTTTTACATGTTAAGTTAATGAGGAAATAAAAATTTCACAGTGTACTGCAAGTTTCATTCACTCTTTAAAATATGAAAATATTGAGATAGGAGCTTTGAACTTGGACTAAAACTTGAACAAAACAATTTATTATTCTAACCATTTTTGTTTGTATCTCAGTAAAAAATCTCTTGAAACGTACAATTTTTAAGTTTTTATCAGGTTTTTGTAAAGAATTACTATGGATGCCACATTTTATTTCCCAGTGATTTAAGCTGCTTAATGAGATGATGATGATTATCATCGAGATTGGTTGTGTTTATAATTTTCCAATGAAATACATCTAAGGTAACGTCTATATTTTTTGTCATGAGGAAATTAATCTTCGATTGGCCTTCATAGCCCATTACTGCTGTACATTTGAACGTTACGAAAAATGTTACTTCTTTTTCAGTAAATCCACTATAATTCTTATGTCTATTATGTCATTTACTACCATCACAATGTATCTCCCTACTGTATGCAAGCCTCCATTATCTTACCAGTTTATTGCTGCTGATATTTCGATGGTCGAGTCATCCTCAAGGCGTCTTAGGTCACACCTTCTTCCTCTCCAATAGGAGGAGGTAGCCATACTGTCATAAACTTATTTGTCTCCCTTTTTTATTTTATTGACTCTTATTTTGCGTGTTTCTGCAGTTCAGCAACGTTTTCTGTGTGTGTATGCGTTGTGGATAATTATTTATATTTTAAAACACACACATTGCCATGTCTTCTTCTGAATGCATCCTGTCAAGAGTGGAAGTGGGGAGAGCATCTTCAACTCTGTACATATGAAAGGTCAATGACCCTTCTGCCCTTACCTGGCCTTATTAACAGCTGTGGTGTCAGATCAGCCCAGTAGAATAAGTAACGAAAAGAATGCATGAGTTGTATGTGGTGTAGGTTACCATAATCAGTGGAAAATTCTGTACAAAAGATATTTTAATGTTGTAAACAAGAATAAAAAGTAAAAACTGAGTGCAGTCCAGTAAAAATAAATAAATGCAATAATGTCTGTTGAAATTATATCAGAAAACAACATTATCTTTGATACTTGATGTATTTCCACAAAATTTAACAGCATGTTCAACCCATTTTGAAGATCATTGTTGTGATCTGTTAAATTTTCTGGAAGTAGACAAAGTATTGAAGATTATACTGTTTATTATGGAATTCCACCAAGTTAAGTCCACCTCACTGTATTGTACACCAGAAAATCTTCATATAAATGCTTTGGAGGTCTATTTTCATCAAATTTCAATAGTTGTCTAGGAGGTACCATATACCTAACTGATGGTATTTCACTCCTTCCATACTTATCATAGAATGTAAATGAAAAAAATTAAAAGAAAAGAAAGTCTTGCACAAAGGGTTTTCCTGGAGGCAATATATCGACCCTATCGATAGGGTTGATAGATTGGCCCACTGGCACTAAAAGGGTTAATTCAAATTGATAAGATCCAAGACATTGTCCCCACAATCTTCAAACCCAGTCCCAAGACAAAATCAACTATCTTTCATACATATATCCAGGCCAAAGCTAAACTGGACTTAATATGCTTACATATTTACTTTGGGCTTTACATGAGCTCCATAATATATATTTAATAAAAAAAGACAATTATATATTTTAATAATATATTATTACACAAAAATAAGTAACAAAGTATTATATATAAAGTGGATAACAACTGGAATTGTATGGGAAGTACAAAGGGGGATATTTCCAAAATTACAATAATTCCATGCTTATTTCAGAAGAACTCAGACAATTGTTGGGTAATTTGAATACGATTTTCATCCAGACTATTTGTAGGAACTAACAGGTACACATGGGCATAGTAAAGTTCATTACTTGGGATTTCATACATTTGGACAATCACAGAACAAGTACTATGTACACAAATAAACTTAGTGAATGATTTTCTTAGTCATTTAAAAACCAATGCATCAAATGAAAGAAATTGCAAAAAAACACAAATTCATCTGAAGAGTGTTAGTAATGTTTAACAAATAAATCATGCCAAAGAACCAATGCAAGTTCATATAAAATGTGAATATTTCTTGTACAATTAAAAGTGATGAACACCACAATGTAATTTAAAGCTTCCACTCTTGTGCTAGACCACTTCCACAAATTAGCTATAAATCATTTCATGGCAATTTAAAAATTTTTGGATGCTTTAATAAAACTGGATGGCCATGGAGCAAGCAGCCATTACTCTTGGCCTGAAATTGTTTCACAGCCAATGTCAATGATCCCACCAGCAATCAAGAATGCCATCCCATTTATAAAACATTTAAGATTTTTTAAAATGTACCCCCTACTAAAAAACCGCAGAACAATGAAATGAAGAAATGGCAACATTCACTTACAAGTTATTCCCATTCAATTAATAGTTGAAACTTTTGACAAAAATTGTGAAACAAAAAAAGACTGCATTAAAAAATGTTTACTTTCTCATTTTCTTCCAATTACTTGTGAAAGAGTAAGGCATATCCTCTATATGAAATCTCTGTTGCATCATTTGGACTTTTGTCTACCTTGCATGTCTTCACCTCAAACTCCTATAGCAAAGAGAACTTACATCAGACAAAATTTCAATAATTAATTAGCTCCCTGAAATGAAGAAGTCAATGAATTAAGAGAAAATAAACTAATCCAAATGTTGTTGCTTTTATTGATTCCGTCGACACAAATTTTCCCCTACACCCACATGAAATTAAGTATTTGCTGTTAATTATAGGACATTCTTCATTGAGAATGAACTTATAATAAGCAGTAAGGATAAAGTGTTGATCTAAAAACTGTGCAAAATTCTTGTTATTGTCATTTGGATGATCAGACATCTTTCTTACATGGATACCCCACATGGATACCCTAAATGTCCCTAACGTTTAATTCCATCTGACAATCCATCCATGGGATGAATTATAGAAGTACACCCCTCTTGCAATTCACTATGACATGAGGTTTTCACTCAAAATCATATTAGTCAAGGAAACTGCCATCGTCCAGAACAATGAAGGATGGGAATAGCAACTGGGGGACGTTATGAGGACATTGAAAGATTGCCACTCTTTTGAGGCCATTGTCCACTTCCAATATCAGCTACAGCTCCCAGACACGAGTGTTCATGCTTCATTAGGTGAGTTTGGCCTTAAGTAGTTAACCAGGGTACAAAATTTCCAGGTGGGACTTCTGGTGGTGCACTCAATGGGGCTTTTCTTGCTATCTTTATTATCGAACAAAGACAGTCTCCTCTCAAAGGTTCGCTTAGGAGCTGAATACTTTTACTTGCTGAATACTTTCGTGGAGTCTTTGGTTACTTCCTTATATCATATTCCTGCAATTGTGTGCGGACTTTTGACAGCTGACTAATTGAAACATCTCACAGGATGAAACTGTGATCTCCTTCAAATAACTATGAAAAAGTTCAACATACGTGGTGTGATAAAAAAAAGGCAACTGTTCTCTCTCACTGTTTCTTTCGATTTTAATGGAGTAATGTTCATCATGAGTTCCTGCCATACTGTCAACAAGGAATACTACCTTGGAAGTTATGTGCTGTTTGCGTGAAGGAATCTGACAAGAAAACACCCAGAATTGTGGCTGAAGACAACAACCAGTGGAAATTGCACCATGCGATGTAATGCCCTCCTGTTCACACCTCTCTGCTTGCTCGTGATTTTTTGGTGAAAATGAAACAAGGCATTATATTTTGCCTCTGCCACCATATTCGCCTATGACATGGCCCTCCATGACTTCTTTCTATTCTCCCGAGGCTGGAGAGAGAGGTCAACCATGAGAGGATGACGTTTTGCCACCATTGATGAGATGAAAACAGAATGG
>WURS02035708.1:0-11442 GCA_011762765.2 Rhinocypha anisoptera
AGCAGTGATCAGTGAGTCAAAATAAGGTCGATTTTTAGACAATGACACTTTGTACATTGATAAATCCAATCAAAAAATTTACATATAAATGTATAAACAATTATGGATAAATTAAAAACAACCACAAGTCTGCACAATAACAAGTCAGACACACTGTGCGGCACTCAGACTGACCACAGTCACATGACACTCTCAAGCTCCTCCCTCAACGTTTTTTGACGTGCTCACAGATGACGTTACTGTGGAGTGCGGGATGTGTGCTGCTGAAAGTTTACTGTAGTACAATCACAATCCACTGGACAATCATCACCAGCATCATGCACTGACGCAGCAACCCTCCGGGTGACCCGAAGCACAGATAGCTGAAGGTATATGCGTTGAACCCAAGGTTGGCCGCAAGGAAGAGAAAGATCGAAATGGAACCAAAGTCGTGGTCGAAGGCATCTACCAATTGTACCAGCGAACGGTGTGTGGGATAGACGTGAGCCAAACGACGAGCACGTACCCACGCTGCTCGGCACCATCCCGAGACACCGTGAAGCTCGCGAACTACTTCTCGACTTGCACTCGATGCTAACACCTTATCAGTTAAAATTAAGAATATTGAAAGAAACATAAGATAAGGTGTTGAAAGGACAATAAGTTGAACAATTCTTATCCCTTTACCTTTACCATCCAGAGACATTGAAGTGCAAAGGCGCCAAGTGCAAACGCAATTCGGTAGGAAATGACAATTCCAGTAATGTCAAATAGCATAATCGTTATTGACCCAAAGGAATAATGTCGAAAAGCATTAGCCATCACAGCTCCAAAAGTGGTTGCCATGGCCACATCTTTGAACACAAAAAATTGCATTATTGATTTTAATTGAATCTAGAAAAAAACATTGAATACTGACCAAAAAATGGCACTAATGCACAGCCCATACAATCAACTGCTTTAAGTCCTATGAAGAGACGTCTCTTAGTGAAAGCGGTGAGCAGTGGAAAGTTAGGCAATGGTGCCGACTCAAGACGGTTTTCACGCCATTGCAACCTTGGCCAAAGGCGTGTCAGGTAAGACACAGTACTTGGTTTGATTTTGATATCTATTCAAGCAAACCATTACTGATAAATCAAAGAATGGTACTCTTTTACAATATTTTGACTAAATTTACTCAATTTAATGTTAATATCTTTGAGGCTATTTACACAGAAATGGTTATATACACACGTTTCAATATTAATTTAAGTTAGTTTATATTCCCTATTGTTGAGCTTGAAGTTTAGACTAGGGTTTATTTATGTAGGGATCGCAGGAAAAACCAACCCTAAAAGAAAGTTTTTATAATAACGTTACTTTTATAGTGCTTTTTAGCAAGAAACTTCTCTGAGACTCTCTTTTGTAAATACACAAAGTTGGTTTTTCCTACAATTTCTAATTTATAGATAAGATAAAATTCTAAACACTTAAATTTGATTAGTATTCATAAATCTAAGTGACTTTAAATTGCTATCGGTGTCGCTTGAATAAATAAATCAACCATCCCATTCGAATATAGTTATTTCTGAAATAATTGATTGATTAAGATTCTTACTCTCAGGAAGAGCAGTCGATGCTTCACGGATCTGTCCAGTTGACAACTGAAGCATGCCGTTGAATGCAATATTTCCCGTAGCAAACAAAACCCGGTAGGTGAGATAGAAGGCAAACAGTTGCAACCCAGCGCTTAACCGTAAAAACATTGGGGGGAAATTCTAGGTAAACGGTGAGGAATCGCATGGTTGGATCGTAGAGGAGTAGTCTTTGAATTTCAAACCCTCCAGCACCCATACGCAATGTGAGCAAAATAAATATCAAACAAGGAAACGCTGCCAATTGAAGACGTTTGGTTAAGGGTTTTTGCGAAATTTTCCAATTTGGACTAATCTATTTCGAAACAAACCACTTGAGGCGTATTTTAAACGTCTTAAGTCAAATTTAAGCATTTTAGTAAATTAAATATAATTTAAAATCAAAAAATTATTAATATTTGGAGTTTTTGAACCGATCTGTGCTATGAATACATCTGAAATTAGCTATCGGTACTGTTCTGTGTCTCATAGTAATAAAATTTTGTTTATCACACAACCACTATTGTCGCGTGATAATAATAGGAAAACAACATGCAATTAGTCCCAAGGGCCAACGTGCAACTTGTATCGATTCGAATACTTTTATTTCAAACATTCATATTGGAATATTATAAGTTCATTTGTCAAATTATTGTTTGTTTACATTGTTCTAAATTTTTTTCTTGTATGTTTTAAAAACAGTCAATACAAAAAACAGACATTTTCATATTATAGAGATTGAGTTGAGGAAAACCTTGCAATACCAAAAGATTGAACTTTGTTAACTTTCCGTCTGATTTTTTGATTTGTTGGAGGGGATAGCATAATGGCATAACACTAGTAACAAAAAATCCTCAACTTTATGCTAAGAAAATAACAATGATATTTTTGAAAACTAGAGATAAAATAAAAAATACATGTTTTTTATTATTAAATTTCGAAATTAATGCCAGTTTTTTATAATTAATTTTTAACCAATTTTCAACTTTTACAATGTTTTGACATCTTGAACCATTTGTAAAAATTAACTAAAAAAGTTAGAAGCATAATTTTATTACAGATAAGAGAAAACAGTTCATTCTTTATAATTACAATAGTATTTTTAATTAATAATTAAGCAATTACAAACGGTTACTAATTACAAAGTAAAAATTAATGAAAATTTGTAATAACGGCCTGTGACCGCCAGAGTGAACTGATTTGAACAGAGTTTGCTTTATTCGATAGCAGACATCTAACTCTACAAGTTAGGATTTTTCCCAATTTTTCTGGTGTAACCCCACTGATTTATGATTTTTCAAATAAAATCGCCATTTACGCCAAAATGAGGCACTAGCACAGAACAGCTGATCTACCGGTTTAAACTTCTGGTTTAAACTTTTAGTGGGACTATTGGTGACTCATTACACCATCTGTTCCAAAGATATAAACTATAAAAACAATGCAGATTATCTATAAATTATTTATGTCCTTTCAAAAACGACGTTACATCGTTTAACATCCAGATGGCGCTATTTTCATAAATTTTTCTTTTTTCATTTTTCTTAAAACCATATTAAAATTAAAGTATAAAGTATATACTACAATATAAACCCATTGGTGTAAATATTATAAATAGTAAACATTCGATCAGCTGTTCAGTGCCTGTGCCTCATTTTGGCGTAAATGTCAATTTCATTTGAAAAATCATAAATCGGTGGGGTTACACCAGAAAAATTTGGAAAAATCCTAACTTGTAGAGTTAGATGTCTGCTATCGAATAAAGCAAACCCTGTTTAAATCGGTTCACTCTGACGGTCACAGGCCGTTATTACAAATTTTCAATAATTTTTAAGATGTAATATTTTTTAATATTTCTATAGCGCGTGTACCAGTTCATGGTATGAGTAATTTGTTATATAGATCACTTTTTTATACCAAATGGTTTAAGCTGCAACTTTTACAAATAAATGTTTTTTCGTCCTAGGGTAAGAGTCTTCGACCTCGCTTCGCTAATAATTGGTTAAATTTTTGCATAATTCTTTTTATTTTTTAAATAAATAATTTTAAATATTACACAAAATAAAAATGAAATATAAATATTATAGGATTGAATTATAATAACAGTAAAGTATTTCTATTTTTGATCAATTACTAATTGACAATTAGTTAGACTGTACGTACAAAAGGCTATTTAAACCATGTCAGGTTAACCAAAACCACAGGAGTGTAAATAGTGGCGGCCCGCTCACAGAGAGCGGCTCACTGTGCTGCTGCCGAGCACATGGCAAACGCTTCCGCCACTCGCTCTTCCTCTCGCTCGCAGCGTGCATTGTCTGCCTGCCTGGCGCACTTCACTCACTGCTTTGCCTCACACCATAACTACCCCTGATTATTTTCTCCACTTGACTCCACTTTTCTTACACACACACCCTCTCTTTTTCTTGATGTCATCTCGCCAGGATTGTTTAGAGGAGAATCTCCTCTCTGAGGATGATTTCGACAAGAATCTGATGTCGGAAGACGACATAGATAACCCCGGGAATTGGATGAAGTTTCTAGACAGTCTTACTTTTCCCATGCCTAACTCTAAGTGCCGTGATGAGGACGAGACGAAAACTGATCAAAACTCCGAGAACCGTGATGAGGACGAGACGAAAACTGAGCAAAACTCTGAGAGCAGTGATGAGGACGAGACGAAAAGTGATCATGACTCAGTGGAAAGCGAGTTTTTCTTTGATGAAATTTTCACAAAGATTGAATCTCTGACGGAACAAGCAATTTCTAATTTCGAAACCGAGAAGTTAGCTGAAATGGAACAAGACAACAATATTGATGATGAGATTAATGTCGTCGAAAACCAAGAGCAAAATGAAAAGCCTGTTGAAGAGATTAAAACTTCTGATGAAGAACCTGAACATTGGGGTGTTTACAAGAAACTGGCTCAGCAATTTTCGACAAAGTCTAATACTACTGACACTGAGTGCCGTCCCAATTTAGTGTCAATTGTCAGCGAACCCAAGTCTGATGCTGAGAAGTTTAATCTCTCTCAAGTCCCTACTTCTAGCGATAAACTTTTTGAAGAGGATAGTTACGTACAGGATGAATTTGAAGAAGTTGATTCTCGACGTGATCACGAGTCACTTGTGAAGAACTTGACTAAATCTAACACCGAGTATCGTCCAAAGTGGAAATCCACTCGAAGTGAGTCAAAGCCTGTTGTCGATGAATTTAATTTTTCCAAAGATCCGAAATCCAAGATTGGTTTGAAAGAGTTGCTTAATCTTTCCAAGAATTCTCAAGCTAAAAATTCAATGCGCGGTTTTGTTCATAAGAAGCTGTTAAGCGAACCATTAAAAGAGCCAATTTCCAAGAAAATTCAGCGCAAGCTTAACTTTAAGGACGTTGTGGAAAAAATTTCTAAGTACGACCCGTTAGTTAAAGAATTTCGAAACGCCGACCAGCTTGTGTTTCCAGTGGAACAAGAAAAAGTGCCCTTTAAGGTTGACAACCAAGTGAAACCTTTGTCGACTAAAAAAACGGTGAGCAAAATCGAGGAAGAAATCATGCAGCAGATTTCTGCCGTTGACGGCAATGTTGAAACCAACGAAAAGGTAATTGTTGATGCATATTCTTAATCACTAAATAAAAACTTGTTTCCACAGTTCCTGACCGAGCGAGAACTTGAGATTTTGAATGCAGTTAACTTGGAAACTGCACGAAAAGTGCACAAGGAGTTGCAACGTCAACGAATTTTGACTAGCTACCAAGAGGCCAACTATCGCCGTATTCGAAAGATTAAATCCAAGAAGTATCACCGTTTGATGAAGAAAGACAAACTGAAGAAAACAGTTGAGGAGTTTCAAAAGCTAGCTGCCGAAGATCCGGAGAAGGCCGCTGAGAAGCTAGAGGAGTTGGATCGACTTCGCGCACTTGAACGTGCTAGTTTGAAGCATCGCAACACTGGAAAATGGGCCAAGCACAACAAACTGCGATCCAAGTTTGACGATAAAGCCCGCGACGAGCTTGGTCAGCAGTTGCAAATCAACACTGAGCTGATGAAGAAGCGATCACTTGCCTTGTTGCCTGACTTTGACGTTGATGAGAATGCCGGGTCTGAGGGAGAATCGAGTGCTGATGAAGTGAGTGAGACTCGAGATCAATCAAGCAAAATTGTTGAACGCAAAACGGCTCCGGATGGTTCAGGTGAAATTATTGAAATGCCCTACAACTACAATCCTTGGATGAGTATTCAACCTCGCAAGCGTGTCAAAGTGGTAAATGTGACAAAGTTGTTTTTCATGTAATTAATTTATGTATTTAATTAGACACTGGATTCAAACAAAAACACGGTTTCAAAAGTTGAAACTAGTGTGGACAGCAACAAACAATTTTTTGCTGAGCGCGTTAAGCAGCGTATCCGTGATGCAAAGCAAGGTGAAATTGATGACATCATTCGCCGTGATGAGTTAGATGAAAAGATTTTGGATGAAGGTGGCGTGTCGCAGTTTGAATCAGTTAATGATAACTTGTCGTCTACCACTGACCAAGTTGAGTTCAACACTGAGATGGAAGACGACAAGTATGACAGCGGAGATTTGATTCTCAAAAATCAAATCACTTCAATTGGTGACATCAAGAAGTCACTGAAAATGATTGGTGATGATTCGGATAATGAGATGGACACGGACGATATTAACTTCAACAATAACGAATCGCAAAAATATCTTCGCGAAATCTTTGCCGACACGGACGTGATTGATGAGTTTATGAAGGAGAAACAGCTGAAAGAGAAGGAGAAGTTTGGTAAGAAAAGCAAAACTACTTACCTGCCTGGATGGGGCTCGTGGGCTGGCACTGGCATCAAGGAGAATCGCAAGAAGAAGGTTCGTTTGGTGAAACGTTTCGAGCGCAAAGAGAAACGCATGGACAAGAAAATTTGCAATGCCATTGTTCTCGAGTCGTATCGTGAACCAGTCACCAAACACATGGTTTGTTAACGCATTTTCACTTTATTATATTAATCTAAATTTACAAGAGCTCAAAAGCGTTGTCTGTCTCTTGTAAAAAACGGCGGCAATTTTACCGTTGTCAAAAAATGCAAATTCAAAAAAATCAAATTAAATTAAACCAGAATTAGATAAGTTCGAATCCCAAATCAAATTAACTGAGAATTTGAAAATTTATGCACAAAATTCGAGCCAAATCAAAATAAAATTTGAATCATAACACCGAAAGTTAGATTCAAATTGGTTAATGATTTGAATTACGACAGTGAAAGTTAGATTCGAATTTGTAATAAATTCGAATTGGCTAAGCATAGTAGAAGTAGCGTAACTGTTACAGTGCAAAAATGTTGTGAAAAAACAAATTTGACAGAAATCGACGACCAAAGTCTATTACGCATATTGAACAATGTGCATTTTGTATTTTCTAGGTTTCGTACCGCCCGGCAGACATCAACAACGTGGAAGCATTTGAGCTGAAATGTCTCAAACCTCTTGGCTCTACTTGGAATCCGGAAACTGTGAGCCACAGTTTGAAAGAACCTAAGCTTATCACTCGCGCCGGTGCCATTATTAAACCAATGGAGTCCAAGATTGGCCAAGATGACAGCGAGGATTTCTACTAAAATTCCACTTTGTTTTATGAACCTTTGCATTGCATTGTAGTTTCATTTCAATACGATTTTCTTATATTTTTATTACCAAATAAATTCAATTTAATGATTCAAGCAACATTATTTTATTATATTTAAAATAAAATAACAAATAAAGATTTTAAAAACAGCAAATACAAGTAAAAACAGTTTATTGTCTAAACACTCTTTTGTCTATGAAAAATAAGTCTTAACAAAATTAGAATTTGTCACATTGCAACTGGTAAGTTTGAAAAATTTTATTATGGGATTGATATTAAAACAAATAATATCAATGATAGAATGGTTGATCATCAAGGGTGAGGGTCACAAAGGGTAAGGTAGATTTTGGTTTTTACAGATCAAAAGCGTTTGAGTGAAAATTCCAGTCGAGTTGGTTAGCAACTTGTCCCATTTGGATGCCTTGTAATAGTGCCACGCCTGCCGAGTTTTCGTTTATCGGAGGATGCTCCACTCGTTGTCCTTCGTGCACTTGTATAATTCGAGTCTGCATCTTGGTTTTGTGTCTGGTCAACAGAAACTTGACCAGCAGTTGACAAAGGCACACTGCGAACACTAGCAACATGGCTAACTCGATCCAACCAAAGATGCGACTCAGTAATGAAGGTACCGAGTCGGTGTCACCGCCAAGAAAAAAGTGCGCAGTGGGCACCGTCACCAGAAAGGCAAACAGTAAGTACAGCATGAGTAGATAGGTGTCCAGATCAAAGCTAAGGCAACCAAGGAAGGAGATATTCTCCATCTCGTTGATCAACGGAGTAGTGCTTGAACTCAGTTCATTGGGATCCAAAATTGAATGAGCTGATTGAAACTCCCCAATCTCTAAATCAGACGATGGCGATTTTATTGTGGTGTTTGATGATTCGGACTGCAGAGGATGCTGAAGCATAGCTGCTAACTTAGGTGAACGGTTGACAGGTGAACCAGAATCTGCTTGCACATTCTCGGAAACTTCCGAACATGATGGTGCCGTGTGATAAGAACCCGTGCTTGACGAAGGAGGCGAGCCAGATTGGCCATGATCACTCTCTTTGCTCACTATCGAACTGTTTTCTTCGCTCATTCTTTGCGAGTTAAGTTAATCCTTGAGATTAATCAGTAACAAATGGCACTCGAGAATAAAGCATACAAGTACAAACACTTGAGTCAAATGTTTTGAAATTGGTTACTAATAACTTTGTAAGCAAACTGACATTATTAAAAACTCGTAAGTGGTGCTTTGAAGTGGCCTCCACGTTTGGTGTATGAGAAGAGACGAAAAGTGTGAAGAATGAAAGCTCGCGTTGTGACTGAATTGAGTGGAAGCGCCATGAGAGAGTGAGATTAGGTGGACCAGAATGTGAAAAATGAAGTTGAGCCACTCGGAGTGAGGCAGTTGTGAGTGTGAGTGAGCCCAGCGCCACTTTGGCGCTTGACTCCTTCTGGCCTACATCAAAATCCAAATACTGCAGTTTTGTGGTTGCGCAACCAGATATAATTGACCAGATCACTAGAAGATTGAGGCCAGAAATGCTGACTTAAGTATTAGTTCCAACTCGGGTTTGTTCGTACGGGCAACTCAATGTGAATCAATCGATACGACGTCAGACACTCGGAGAATGAGAGAAGACAGGATAGAGAGAGAGATAGAGAGAAAGTGAGAAAAATAAATATCACACACAAGCATTGGTCCATAGTGAGTTCACACTAATACCTTCAAAGCATCTATAGATGCTGTCCGCTTTTTAGCTGGGTCTATATTGAGAAATTTGCTTGCGTTTATACTTGATGTTGGCGATGTGTGAGAGAAAGACAAAGAGAGATGGAAAGAGAAATGTTGCCCATGTTCCCATTAGACATTCTACACTAAGCCACCAGGGAAATATAAAAGCGACACATGGTGAAGCAAAGTTCAACTCTCCAACTCAAGTGAAAAATTTACTATCTACACTTTAATAATGACAAAAGTTTACCAAATTAATAGAGTGCTTCACTTTTTGGGCTCAAGTTTAGATCAATTTATTATAGTTTAAGTTTACTTTTTTAATGTTTAAATCACCTTTTTGACATTTAGTTTAGTTTCAACCGATTGCAGAGAAACAAGTTTATCTCGTAATAAATCAAATTTTTGAGATTTAATAATTATATTTTTATGCTAAAAACAAAAAAAAATGCAATTGTGTCGTATTTTTGTTAATAAATTTACTAATATTTTTTAAAATCTAAACTACAAATAGCATTTGAAAAATAAAGTTAAAATTACCCAAATTGGCTTGGGTCTTATCAACTTAAGTCTATTGCAATATTCGCTTTTTAGACTCTGCTAATCAAAAACTAATTGAAAACAGTGGAAAATCCCATCTCACTAATGACTACAAAATGCAATATTAATTGAGCTTAATAAAATTTCCAGAGTAAAGAATTTTAAATTTTGTTAAGATATTAGATTCCAGCGTAGAAACGTGGGGAAAGTCTTGCAGTGAATGTCAATAATCCAAAACTGCTCAGCATACTAGTATTCATGAAAGTATATTGACATTCTCTTACTTCATTTTCATGTCAATCTCGTTCCACTCAAAGATTCTAAAGCCAAACAACTCAAAAATAACTTGAAAATCGTTAAGAGGTTATAATTGAAGCTAACTCGCTCTATCGGAATGTGATTTTGCCCTCGCTAGACTATAATCTTTAAGGAAAGAGTAAAAAAACTCTAGGCTCAAGTGCCAAAGTGATCTCAAAAATACAACGCAAATCTTGATATAGTAAAGATGAGATTACAGTTGAGCTTTTTCAAACTTATGCAAGCTAAATGAATTAAACAATTTTCTTTCCTAACATCCCCGGGCGTCAAAAACAACTATGCTAACTTTTGTGGTTTATAAGTATATTTGTCTGGGTTATATTCAATCCTTGGGCAACTGCATACTAAGGCAAAGTATTTACATAGTTAATGCTAGTATTTACATTGATTTTGATGTCCGATGCCCATTTTGTTAAAATGTCAATGCTGCTAAGTTACATTGCACAGAGTGAATCTCAAGCAATGATAACAAATTCAATGGTGGAACAAACTAACTTTTCTTTACCATGGCGCCATGCTGTGATCAACCTTGTCCGGCCTTCGTCTGGTCAAGTTCCGGGATAGTTTAAATTATTAAATTTTAGCTAATCAATGAGAAATAACAATTAAAGCAAACATTGAGGCTACTTATCTTAGTAAGGGTAGAATAGTTTTATTGAATAAATTAAAACACAATTTACAAATTCTGGCTTGAGGATGAGGGCAATATGAAAGATCACAATGACAGAGTGACCGTATGGTCAAAAATGGAGAGTGACGCTGCTGTTTTTTGGGCTTTTCCTAGGCTTAAATACTTATGCTGGCTTATATTGAGAAAAATGTCATTGACTATGAGTAATTGGTAGCAAATCGGTTAACTGATAATGTATCGTAGAAAGTTAAAATAGGTCTATAAGGTGTATACATTGGATAGTAAGCCAGATAGTTTGAAATTTACAAAGAGAATTCAAACTCTTCTTTTGAGGAGCCAGAGATCAGTCACACCATGCAATTTTTGTTTTGAAATCATATTTGTTAATTACTTCTACAATGTGATCACTCCCGCACACTTTTGATTCAAAATTAACCTATGGTATATTGAACAAAAGCCATCACAGTGGAGATGTCGTCAATGTTCCTACAATCCATTTGATGATACAGTAGTTTCGCGATAATTCGTCACTCTTGATATTTCAGCAAAAATACGCAATTTCTAACCCAATTCTGAACGCTCGTAACACATTTCAATGCAATTTTTATTCGATAATTTGTCATTGTTCGATATTTCGTAAATCGTCACCAAAATTTTGCTAAATTCGTCATACACAATGTCAGTTTTAAAGCATATAGACAATTTATACTATATTGAATGTTGTATGTGAACTGTGTTATCTCTATCATATCTCCTATATATTATATTTTTGTCGAGGCTAAGCGAAGCGAGGCCGATGACTCTCTAAACTATTAGGGAAAATCTTTTGTTGAACAAAGTTGCAGCCTAGACTATTGAACCTAGAAATGTGATTTTAATGTCAAATTACTCCTTACAATCTGATCTGGTATCATCACTATACTAATTTTAAAAATTTTTACATTTAATTACTAAAATTAATTAAAACAATATTTTCCATAGACTTAACATGGAGAGAAGTTTTCCCTGCATTACACATGGA
>WURS02035719.1:0-11442 GCA_011762765.2 Rhinocypha anisoptera
GGCCTAACACGCTCACTCTCTCTCACACCGTCCGCATGAGCACATGTGCCGCGAGACTTCCTGAGTGCGTGTAGTGCAACTAGCACAGGTAAGTTCAAAATTGTAACCCTTTGTATCTTTTATTTACCCTTATTATTATTATTATTATTATTAATGTACCAGATCTTTCACTCACACGTTATCCACAACACAAAACCCAAGACCATAAGACCCGTGTATTTTTTTAATCTTGTAACTAAATTGTATATTTTTAAAGTTGGTTATATAGTTGATAAAAGTGGAAATAAAATTGAGTTGAGAGTCAAAACCAAAAGTCTAAATACAATACATTCAATTTCACGCAAAGCAACTTAAATCTGAAGCTAAAAGTTAGACAGTTTAATAACAGTTTCTTTTAGATTTATATAATAATAATATAATATAAAAGATAGCATGACATAGTTGCAAATTTTAATTACAGATTCAATTTTTTTAAAACAGAAATATTCGTCAAAAAATTTTGTATTTTTGACAAATATTTAATAAAAATAATAACTTTTTTCATTAGTTTCTTATATATATAAGCAAGCAAAAAAATGTATTTGTTGCCGTTTAATTTAAGTGAAGCAAGATGGGTCAAAATAGTCATTCATTCAAACGCGGTTTAAATAGAATGACTATTTTGACCCATCTTGCTTCACTTTTGTTTGTCGTTTGTTTATTTTTTATTATTATCCTATATATAGAGTTGCTGTGAAGCGTTTTTGTGTAAGGATTATTATCAAGTCCTTTTTTGATATGTTTTTCTTCTTCTGGTACAACAAGACGCACTTAACGTATTGAAATATATAACGTATATCAAAAACAAAACTCTTTCTACTTATACTGGAACATAATTATTATATGCAAAAAAATGTCCATAATCAAGCTAAACAATCCGGAAAAATCGGATCTCGTACTTTTGGTTCACGGAACTCGAGTCTACGCTCACCGAGAATATCTGAGTCAAGTTTCCGATCGTTTCGGAGCGTTTCTCTCCGGTCGATGGGTGAACTCGCAGGAGGTGGAAATCAACGATTATGACTATGAAACCATCTACACGTATCTTCAGTTTCTCTACAAGGAGAAGGTTGAGTTTACCCCGAAGAACATTGAATGGTTGTATGATTTAGCGGTTGGATATTGTGAAAAATCCCTTCAAACCGAGTGTGAAGTCTATCTGGATAAACAATGGATCAACAATCCAAAGGTGTATCTCAATTTTTCCCACCAAATTCGTCTTCTCTACTCCTCTTCGGTTCCGATTACGGTGGAAAATATCGAACAATTACGCTTGTTGCCGGAGAAAAGCCTCGGAGAGCGTTGTGAGCAATTTCTTCTGGATCAAGCTGGAACGGAAAACATGGTCCAGTGTTTCAAGATTGCCACCAAGTGTAACCTGGGTCACATTGCATCGCATTACCAGCGTTGGCTGAAGAATCAAGAGTTGACTTTGGATAACTGTTATGCACTGTTTGATATGGCATCGTATCTTGATGTTTCGAGTGTTAGGAGTGAGATTGAGGAGAAAATCCGAGATAAATCGGTTAGTATCTCTGTGTTTCATTTTATTTTTGACACTGCGTTAAGACAACAAAAAGCCCTAAAAGCTACACTGTTAAAAATACACTGTCTGGTTATTATAATATGGCTCTAAACTTAATCAGCATTTTTGTTCGGGAACTTTCTCATGCACTGATTGGAAGTAGCTGCAACACAAACTAGTGTAAGAAAAAGTTCCCAAACAAAAATGTTGGTTAAGTTTAGACTCTAAACTTTAGAGCCATAGTTATAACCTGACATTCAGAACTTTTTTTGGATATAACATCTTACAATTTCAAAAATACCAGTTTTTAAAGTGAGACAATTTAAGAAAAGTTAGCTTATAACCTTCTAAGCCTTCTAAGTCTTCAATTTTTAAACAGAAATCAACGCTAATAAGCGTTGATTTGTTCAAAATGTCTGCATTTATTTATAAACTTACATTGTTTAAATTGAAAAAGTCTATTACTGAAAGATTTTTGTCGAGTTATAACCAGAAACGTGCTTAATGGGTTAGGTTATAACGGGAGAGTATTTTAAATCAGAAACATGCTTAATGGGTTAGGTTATAACGGGACAGTATTTTTAAACAGTGTACAAGCTTTTTGTATCTTTTTAACCCTTTTTGATTTCAAAAATTATCGATAAAAGATAAGCCTTATATCGCTAAAATTGAATGAGCGGGACACATACGTCCCGATAGCACCCGAAAGGGTTAAACCTGGGTGTCCTAACTTTATGAGTGTGATATTCATTTTTGTTGTTTTTCTTTTATTATTACTTTAGGATAAACTTCGTAGCAAAGCAAAGAAAACCATGCAGAATCGCGAGGCAAAACGCATCCAATGGCAGGATATTTTGAAAATGGCAAAATGGTTGACAACGGTGAAAACTTTATGCTCATTAGATGAGTTTAAATGTTACATTTCAAACAATCTTTCCGATACTCTAATTCGACGCTACGGTGCCAAAGGTCAAGTGCTAGAGTTGGACAAACATCTACTACCCGACATGTATCAAGAGTGGAATGAGCTAATCGAGCTTCTAATGGAATCCTCGCCGGGAAATCCCGAAACCCTAGACTTTGAAGCGATGATTGAAATGGAGTTGGAATGTAACTTTTATATTGATGTCAGTCTCGCATGGATCAAGATCTTTGCTGGCTTGGTTAACATTCACGAAGATTTAAGCCAATGGTTGGCTTTGACCAAGAAATGCTCGTTATTGGGACTAAGCTCGGTGAGTGGACTGTTTGCACTGGGTCCCAAGTGGAACTACGACACCACGATTGCCATCATTCAACACGCACACCCCAGCTTTATGCAACACTGTACCGATATACAATTTCCCGATGAAATCTTGGTACGGTGTGAAAAGTTTCGCATACTCTCCAATTATTTGCGTGATGAATGCAAAAATGATCAATTGAAGCATGATTTACTGCCCAAGTTTACCCATCGAATTCGACTCGATATGGAAACGGTTGAGGAGTTTGCCCGAGACCATTGTTACCACCAGTTTATGAGTCATAAGTTACGTAACTTTATCCAACATCAACTTGTCTCCGCTAATGGTTTGACCTATGCAAACCAATTCATTGAGATGGCCACCCGAGTTGAACGGATTGGATCCATGCTTAAAGCATGGGTCTTGAGTAAGTCCTGCAGCAAGGTGGACAAAAGCAAACTTAAGGTTCATATTGCGCACAAATTGGGAATCAAGAGAAACAAGTGTCCTGCGAAACCAATTTGTGGAAATCATCATAATAAGGATGATAATAATATTAAGCCTAAGAAGAGACCAGCAAAAACTTGTCATTGTTGTCACCATTCGAGTTGTCATCATCATTAACACTTCTGTCAATTTTTATTAATATTTTCTATATATATATATACTTTTATTATCTCCCTTTCGTCTCTCTCTCTCTCTCTCTCTCGATTCCCCTCCCTCTCTCGCCCACTCTTTTCAAATCATTAAGCCACCTCCTTACCCCTCTTTAAGCCAGCCCCGCCCCTCCCGACTCCTCCTCCTCCTCCTACTCTTCTCTGTCCCTATCTGTTTTACTCCTCCTCTCAAACCTCTACCTCTCTCCGTCGCATTATCCATCCCTCCCCCTGCCTCTACCCGAGCTCCGCCAACCCCACCAGCTCCACACTCTTCTCACTCCTCTGCCGTTTTCCCGCGTTTGGCCCGTTCGCTAATAACGGCGATGGCAATTAGAGCTTAAAGACGACAGTTTCGAGACACACGTGTCGTAACCCCCGCCTTCGTGTGACGGGACGAGAGAAGGAGCGGAGGGAGGGAGTTGGAAGACGTCGGTGAAGAAGGGTGGGCGGTGGTTAAGAGGGAGGAGTAGCAGGGAGAGAGCAGAGGACACAGGGTTGACGGAACACTGGCTATACCCTATCCATCAGCACAGACCGTGACGTTCCCACGACATTAAGCCTCCTTGCCTTCCCTTTCGCAGGCGATCCCGAGGCTAACCGAGCGAAGGCAACCGTGCCCACCGTGGGGGAGACTCTCTCACTTTTCGGATGACCTCACGGTGACCGGTACATCTTGATTTTTTTCCGCACAGTCATCTTATCAACGTAAAGTTTCATTTATATATATATATATACAGTGAAACTGCTCTTAAACAGAACCAGTATTAAGCGGAAACCTGTCTTATCCGGAAAAATGACGTGGTCCCCACAGGTTCCGCCTAAGACAAGCTTCACTGTGTGTGTAAATATATATATATATATATATTGTAACGTCAGAATCATTTTTATTATTCTCCTCCTCGGAAGTAAAGCAAAAAAACGCCGCAAACTTCCAAATTTACTTCTTTAATCTGTCGTTTCTCACTTTACAAATCCTCTCACTTCGCACTCGAGAGTCCCCGCTATTTCTCCACAACAATCCCCGCTCTTCCCCTTACACAAACACCAAACAAAAACTTTCCAAAAATAAACCATTCAAAATTCTACTCCACATAATAACAATAAAACAAATGGCCAGTACACAACATCAAAACAATAGGCCAGACGTTGCAATATATATATATATATAGATTCCGAGTTCCGAGGCTCGCGAACAGTCCTGCCGATGTCTTCTTCCCGTCTCTAATGGCTGGTGAGAATGAGAGTGAGTGTAAACACTGCTCGAAGGATTCTCCGATTAATTACGACCGCCACTTGGCTTCAAGAGAGAGAGAGAGAGAGTGTGGCGGTAAAGATTGAATTTAGTTGATTTTCTCCATAAGGGAAAATCTCTGCCTAAGGTAAATATCATTATGAAAACAAGGAATTCAATATTTCATGGAAATTAATCGTCATCACAGCGCTGAATGAATGAGTATTAAGTAGCTCGCCCTCAAGCGCAGACTATATATAGATATAAATTCATATATATATATATATACACATATACATAGATAGAGGGAGAGAGAGAAAGAGAGAGAAGGGGTCGTTTGGCGATTCACAAAATGTCTTAATGATAAAAAAGAGACAGGAAAACACAAGAGTAGACGAAACACAACTTTCGTGGTCTAATATTCGACACCTGCCTTTTTTGAGACCGAGGAGCGACACGCATGGGTCTCCAATTTAGCAGATGGCTAAAATTTCAGCAGTGGGCTCACTATTTAAGCTAATAACCCACAACAAATATTTTTGTTGCTTGCAATGCTGCTTTTTAAGTGAATGAAAATAGTTTTGGCTGCTACGATTTCTGCGAAATTTGGCGTTTAAATCAATTAAGAACTCGCATTATATATATTGTTTTCGAAATCATTACTTTAAAAACGTTGGAGGCATTGCAAGAAGCTTCAGATGAGAGCTTTCTGCCACATTCACTATGCATCGACGAGGCTAGGTTTGCTAAGGTGGCAGAATTACAATAACAACTCGACACATTTTTTTTTAGTGTGTTGGGGGAAAATATCCGCTCCGCCTTCCTCGCCTATCTATCTTGCTCCTACTACTTCCTTCCCACTACCTAGTAACCACCGCTCCTTAATGAGGCAAACGATATTAGGAGTCACACTTCCAAGGGCAATGAAGCCATCCTTGCTTTACAATTTAGTACCAAACTTTGCAGCACCCTTATCTTCTTAATTAATCCCTCTTTATTTACGAATGGAGTACAAAAACATCTTCTGTCAAAATTTGTTGACGAATTGTCAACACAAAACTCAAATACGATATAAGTTCTTGGTACAGGCAATTATTACGAAAACAGTTTTCAAGATTCAGTATTGCGACGGTATACTTCCGACGGTTATTGGCAATTTTTTCAGGAATGTTACCTAATTCTGTGATAACAATATTAAGAGAATAGAAAGCATCTTTCCAGACTCAGGACTAACAAACAAGGTACTTAAAAACGCATTTTTCACTAGGTAATTAATGATGATTCCACAAGTCCTATAGAAAAAGTATTAGGAAAAAACACTCTAAGACGGTCTTGAGACGGAATTATTTGCATGCATTAATTTCATTAATTACGTGAAGTTACAATCTATTAGATCCAGCAGACCAAATGAAGTTTTATCAGTAATCACACTTCAGATATATGGCCGTTAAATTGAAATTCTGCTGTAAAATTTATTATATCCCAAGACCATTAGATACCTAGCAATTTTCGAGCCATGGTTGAAACATTTTAGAGGATAGGTTAAGAAATATATTAGTTAAACATTTTTATTGTATCAGAAACTAATTTAATAATGCTTAAAACAATTATATTCAGGGTTAGTTCTTCGTAAATTGGGAATCCAAAATTATCTTAACCCTAAAATAAGAAGTAAAACTAAAAATTAATTCATAACCGCATTAAAAAATAGGATATTTCATAAATGCTATTGCTGAATAAGTGTAAACGGCTAAATTTAATTGGTTTCCTTGAAAATGCGATAAGTATTGCGAGAAATGTTAGGATAAGCCCCTGCTGACACCTATTCCAGTTATGTGTAATTAAATTAAAATTATTCTGCAGATGAAACATGGTTTTATGTTAATTAAACCTCATTAGTTTATTCATTAATTGTTTTGGTCTAAAGATTACCCTTCTCCTGCGTAAATGAGTACACAGTGATAGATTTAAATTTTGATCAGCGTATGAAGTCACTGAAAAAATATACTCCAAACAAGCTGCAGGCGGTAACAATTAAAATATATAATTAAACGAAAAATGGACCTAATTAAAAAAACCTTTTCACTTCTCTCCGTAAATTCTGAATATATCAATTTGGATAGAAACATGTACACAGATTTCTGACATAGGCTAATCATTGAAATTAATATATCGAGAAAAACAAAGAAACATAATTTTCTCAATTCTTGGTTTACGCAATATTTTAATAACATAATTAATATCTATTTTTATTTACTTTGCCTTGCTATTTTTCATTTTAATGATCAATCAACACAAAAATATGCCGTCTCTGAAATAAAAATATTTTGACGATAACAAACGTGGCGGCCAATACCGTTCGGCGACCCTTAAATTGATTTTTAATCACTTTTTGGGGCAGCAAGTCTTCTGAAGTTCAACAGCGTGGAATGGTATACGAGGTGGAGGGATAGGGAAGGTTTTGGATGGAAACGATTCGAATTAAAGTCCTAAAAAAACATTCGTCTACGCTTTCCGTTGTTTTTCTAATTAAAATAGGTAACAAGAGGAAAAATGTCCTCGATCAACTTCTATTGTGCTTGCAAATGTGTTCATTACAATGCCATCCGAAATGGACGCAGAAAATTGGAAGGTGGATCGTGATAACTTTGAAAGCATTTGAAAAAACTGATCCGCTTTCAAAATATTGATATGGCTATTGAATTGATAAAGTTGTTTTCAGCTAATAACCAAGGTCCTTTGCAGTGTAATTGGAGCTCACTGTCCACAGCGTAATGACGAAACAGCCAGAGCTAATGTACAAGATATGTCGGATTGCAACGACAACGACTAATCAGCCGCGCTGGAAGCACGCTACGTGCCCTGATTGAGACATGAGGTAGCTACTCAATTGCTAATGGCACAGCGGTCAGCTGCAGGCTGAAGAGAGCGATTAAGGGGAGAGAGGCGGACCTGTACTATTTCCAGGCCCTAATTATGAAGGATGAAAAATAAAACTGGGACAGTTTTTCAGTATTAATCCAATACACGTCTTAGATCCTTTAAATTCTGTGTTTTTAATTTGATAAAAAAAATTAAATTAAAAAAAAAACATAGATTCAGGTTAGATCCTTTAAATACAGACTTTACAAACTGAACAGGGTATTCAAAATGATTTTTTCGCCCTTCGCACAGAAACTGTCTTGTTAGCCCAATTAACATTTTTTTAAATACTGAACAGGTACCTGAATTTGACTAAATGTCATCATGTAAGTACTTCAAAGTCCTGAAAAATTTTTGACCTTGTTAAGCTACAGGAGCTTAAAATGTTTGAATTCTATCAACCCAGAGTATTTTCATGAGATACATAGGTTTTTAGGTGCGCTCGCGTGGGCACCGGGCAGTGATTTTACGCCGAGGATAACTCACAAAAAATGCACATATCAAAACTCGATGAAGACAAAGCGATTCGGATCAGCGTCACTTTGTTTGGACGGAAATTTGTGTCCACAAACGAGTCACGACATGGTAGATACCTCAGAGTATTAATGATGCTCATTACTAGGGCATATCAATTGCTTTGCATTTTACTTTTTGCTCTGACACATCATGATTAATGCTTCGGGTATATTTTCCCTTTTTTTACACGAGAGAAGATAATGTTCAATTACATGAAAATCGGGATACCATTTTGTAGCAATCAACTGATTATGTTTCATCTCATGCAACAGAAAAAATGAAGAATAGTGCAGAGGTCGCTGGATTTATGATTTTTCAAACTTTTAGTTGTCACGAAGGATAGGATTCTTGTACAGCGCATAAGGACGATGAAAGAAAATATATAGGCCAACGCGATCATACCACCGATTATATATACCACTACGGTTAAGTATATGACTTGAAGCTCATCCCATAAATTTTTCGTGAAAATCATGCCAAAACTTCATTTTAAAAAGAGACAGAGGGCAGATTCCCAGAGGTTAAAGGTCTGTTCCTAAAAGATAGTAGAATTTTCGAAGCTTCGCAGTCCGAGGAGGTTTGGATAGCATAGCGAACACCGCTGCCGATAGTGACTGATTACATTCAGAGAAATATTTTTAGTTGTCATAAAAGGAGTTAAAATGGGATCGATACTTAGAGCGATTCCCATATTCTGATCCTTGAATCAATACTTATCCTATTTAACGATTCCGAAAGGGAGGCTTTAAAATAACAAACGTCACGCAATGGGAGGTATTTGGAGATAAAGTGAAAACCAATGACAAGCATTTTATAAATTCTTACTAGGCTGAATTATATTATGTATATACCTATATAAACAACACATTTCTAAAGAAAAACCTCATTATTTCTATAAATATTTTCTGTATCCATGAATGCAAATCTAAGAGTTATCTGATCGAAATACAATGAGATTCAAGTTGGGACTATTTTAGAATCAAACAAGTCACATTTTACTACATAACAGGGATGCAAAATTACGTTTCTGGTGAACAAAAAAGTATTTCGCATTCGAAAAGTACACTTTAAATGAAGCGATACAATAAAAAAAAGAAAGCCGGAACATTTTAGCCGTGAATCCTCGCAATTGAACACATAACTGCAAACTTCCAATTCTGAATTAATTATTCAGTCACATTTTGTAGCGAAATTGAAAAGGTCTCTTTTTTTAACTTATTCAAAACGAGTGAATATATTCTCATTAGAGAGAGAAAATATTTTGATATCCCATTCCCGTAAATTCGTTACCACATGGCTTTTCAAAATGCCGTAGAGACAAAATTAATTCCTCATAACGTATAAAACTTATAAATCATTAGTTAAATAACATAGCCTATTATCTACATACTGAATCACTTAGCAAAATATTTCATGCTGTAATGAATGGCTAAGTTGATTCAGTACCCCGATTTGATTATTCTCCTCTTATGATAAAATCTTAAATGGCAGATTTAAAAAAATATTGATATACTCGTATTTCACAGCCCAATTTAATACCATAAATTACACCAATTAGAACTGGCATTTTAAGAATTTCAAAGGAAAAATTTAAATAAATTTTGTAGGTTATTTTTGTTTTCACCGTCGTCATTAATTCTAGGGAATTACTTCCACGGTTAATGGTTGTGATATTTGGCAAATATCGTCATAGAGCCACATCCCATAGCGGTTGTTTATGACTGGATTTTGATGAGGAAATTATGAAGGTGGGAATAATTTTGTAGTTCTGGATAATACTCATGCGCAGGTGAACAATTAACGTTTGAATATAATTTTTTGGCGACAGGAAGAATAACATTACATTTGTCTAGGAGATACGGTAAAAATCCAAACACATTCACAGCGATTCGCCAACGATTTTGTAGGAACATTAGCTGGGAATATTAAAATATATACGACGAGGGAGCATGGGTAAAATACTCAGATCGCTTGTGTTGACTAATTAGTAAGGTAATTGAAGCGGATTACAATAACACTGCATCTAAAGTTATGTTGCCCTACTACTATTATATATAGGTGACAGTAATACAAGAAACTGAAACCCTAACTAAACCAGAAAGTTGATTAGATGGAAGAAAGTGGTTGGCAGTGGAAGGATCCGATTGATCATCAAAACTCAATCAGATCAACTTCGAAGCTAATGGAAAATCCTGCGGGTAAGGTTTCATCGGGAACGAGGCAATCAATTGAGGAAGATTTCTGCGGAAAAGGTTTTTCGAGCTAGTACGGGACTGTGAGGGAAAAAAATCTACCCTGCAAACAACAATGAGGAGATTGCATTGGGCTTTTTAATAAGAAAGCACTCTTTAAGGAAGCAAAGAGAAATGTTTGTTGGTTAAATTCCACCACTTTGGGACACAACATTGTAAAATTCCACTAGTTTACTACCGAATTTTACGTATTTTTCACTCTCTTTAGTTCCTCGATGGATGCTCGTCAATATCCCCGATATCGTCAGTATGGTTAATTATTAGTTCAAATCAGAGGCTAGGGCTTGCAAATGTCTCCCGGTTTATAATTTTATGCCTTGTCATTACGATAATAATTCTGTATGTTATTTAAAAAAATTTACTACGCTAGGTTTCAATTCGTGGAAGTTACACAAAATGAATATATGTATATCGTACCATTCTACAGAATTATATTCCGTGGAATTTCATAGCGTACCAGACGATGCCGTATCACGGTGAAGCGCGTAGTACAAAATTAAATTCTGTGGAGAAGCATCACATGTGTAGATTCATTTGGTAATCATGGATTGCATTCCGTATCCAAATTTCGAGTGATGTAGGTTCAATATCTATCTCGTAAAAAATCCGGATTTTTATCGGATGTGAAGCAACCATTATTTGGATAACGTTATCACTCACAGATTAAATCTTTCTGCTCTTCGGTCCAGTGCTGGAGGCGTATTCGACATGATGACAAGAAATATGCTTTCTTCATCCACGCTCCGATATCAGCGGTTCCTCGGATGTTACGATTGAGCCTTCTTCACGAGGGAGACCCGATATTACGACGCCGTCGTCTTTTTCCTCGGCCATTTGCGTTTACGCCCATGACTACCCACTCCATTGAGCTGTCCGCGTGCAATGGGGCCTGAAGGGGTACCCGTGGACCGACCGAGGGAGGACTGGGAGTGGAGAGAGGAACACGCCACCCGTGCATTGAGTGCCGAGTCGGGAACGGAGAGGAGGGTTTGCGCGGAGGGAGGAGTGGCCGGGAGCGGGGTTCGTGCCCCCGCTCTACGAAGGGGGGAGGAGGGGCCTCGCCCCTCTCCCTCCC
>WURS02035730.1:0-11442 GCA_011762765.2 Rhinocypha anisoptera
TTTCATTATAATTGTTCATTGGTTTCACTCATATTCTATACTTGCCACCTGGCTTGTAGCCAACTGCAAGATTATATCCTAAAAAAATAAATAAATGTGAATGTGTAGACGTATAGCGAGTGGCCAACACGTGTTCGCTAGCCTGACTCCCGAGATGTCTGGCGTGAAAACCCTTCTCACTGCTTATCATCGACGAGCATCGAAAGTGGACGAAACAGCAATTAGAACACGTAATTCGCTTGAATTTGCGGCGGGAGGAAATGGATAAATGGAATGAATTGTAGACCGGGAGAAAATGTGAGAGAAATAGACGAGGAGAGGATATGTTAAAGAACCGTTAAAATAGTGCATACGGCACACGGGCATTCTTTTGAAGTGCGTGGGACAGGCTATTCGTGCCCAATAGGGGACAATCCGCCTTTGCCAGAAATGAATTCGCGGCGAGGGACGCCGTGCGAATTCTGATGCTATCTGCTGGACACTTCGCGCGTGGTCACAGTCACGTAAGCCAAAATCGTTTCGTGCCGCGCTCATGTTGAAAGGGGTAGTCAACGTTTTATAACATCCCGCCTCGGAGTGGGACGGGGAAGGGGAAAATAAAACACGACTCTGCAAAATCCAGGCATTTCACGAGCTCTTTCACGAAGTGAGCATAATTTTCCGTATGTTTACTTAAAAAGTTTTTACATCTCTACTCTGTTCCTTGGAATCGTAAAAGCCAACCGGTAACCGCAACCATGCCGTAATTTGGTGTGTGAATGGAAATTTGGCTACCTATGTGTTGCTGCGTTATGAGTAACAACAAAAATAAACAAATGAAAGAATAAATGACGTCATTCCTTGAATAATAAGAATGGTTGTGTCTTTTCCTACTTTAAAATACAAAACCAATTTTCTGAAGAACTAAAGGACTTGGTAGACACTAATTGATTTTCATAAGTCACTTTTATTCCCCTTCGAAGAAAACATCATAACTTACGTGGTCGAATTAGACCGTGAATCAGCTAACTTTGGAATGATCAAGAGTCTGGGGGCGCTATCGAGTCCTCCGACGCGATAGCAACTCTAAAAGACAAACCATGATGAAACTAAATAATCTGTGAATCATGAATGATACTCAATTATTTCTTCGCATTCTGCCCGTATATAAATGGAACAATGTGAATAATTCGTATGGGTATGAATGGAAACCTCACCAAAAACCTACCTTAACCGGTAGATTACCCTTCGATCAATCAATTGTATGAATCAAAAATGAAAATGTGAAAGCCAGGGATAATAATTATATTAGCCTCTTTCCAAGTAAACTCGCTCTTCATTTTCATATTACGAAACCTAAGTAAGCTCATCAGAAAATCCTAATCCTTATTTATAAGTAAATTCATCCGAAAAAAATACTCGTAAAAAAACGATAACTTTAAAAGTATATGCCAAGGCCATAAAATTTTACGGAAAACTAATAAATAAGAGGGCAAGCCTGCCGAGAACAGACAAACAAGACACTTTGCCTATTTATGTCTCGAAATAAATTGAAGCCTTGAACTCTCTTACTAATAATGGAAGTAATTAAAGTAATATAATTCTGAGAAGACCATTCTTTCCCAATCGAAGTTCACATCATGTCAGTGAATTAATACGCCTGTATGCATCGTTTGAAAATGTACCAATTTTACAGTGGCATCATTTACATTCGTATGTATATTTTAGGAAATTTTAATACGTATAAATAGTAAGAATATCTATCTAAAGTGCAGCAGAGAATAGATTCCTCCTAAGTTCCTTTTTGTCCATATACTCAAAGAAGGAAAATTAGATATTCACTCCACACCGGTAGATAGGGTCAATGCTATCTCAAACAACTGACGTACAAAAGCACCGAGTATCTCCAGCAACAAGGAACCGTCTGCTACTGAGAGTCACCGATCCCTTTGGGTGAGGAAGAACGGGTAAAGGTAAGGGTGCCCTTATGGCCGATGCCATAAATGCAAGCCTTTAACAATTCAGTGCCCCATTTTACGATATGAGGGAATACTGTAAAGATGAAATAAGTAATGAAGAGCGCCTAAAGAAAGTCAAAGAAAGAGGAGATTTATTCCGTGAAACGAGGAAGAGGAAACTGGATTGTACATATTTTTAGTAACAAGTTTATCAACAATTTAATGGAAGGAAAAATGGAAGGTAAAAGAAGAGGAAGATTTATGCTGGATTATTTGAAACAAATTATAGAAGGTATTTGACAAGGAAGTTACAATGAAATGAAAAGAATGAAAAAAAGGGATGAATGTAAAAGAAAAATTATGGAGGCAACCTACCGAATGATTTACGACCAGAAAAGGAGAAATAATTTTAAAAGAGATACAGAAACTCAAAGTTAAGGTAAGAACTGATGAAAGAAATGATGCTATTAAAAGAATAGAACACAGAAGTATCAAATATAAAGGAAAATTATACAAGAAGTATGATACAATGAATCATAATAAAATATCTTCGAAGTTAAGCTATTAGTAAAAATGTGAGAGGAAGAACGAAAAGAAAGGAGCGAAATACGATTCTTAATACAAAATAAAAAATTAAAAGAGTAGCAGTAATTTGAGATGAATTCTCTATTTCACAAGGAGTAGTTTTAATATGTAATGATAATGTAGACATAAACACTCATAAAAATACCTTGGATTATACGACAATGTCTCGGGCAGTGGGATTCCATCATTCTGGGGGTAAAAGAACCAACTCTGAAGTTTCCACATGAGTTTTTACTTAACAAGACCATGGATTCGTAGAAGGGTTACATCATCCGGGGATGTAGATAGACACCTGATGTTGTACCCTGCTACAAAACCATGGTCTTAATATAAATATACATGTGAAAACTGCAGAGTAGGTTCTTTTACTCCCAGTACCTTAGATTATTTTATATTCTTTCACCGCAAGAACGAAAGATCTAATCAACGGCAGTATATGTCAAAAAAATTAGAAAATAATAGATTTTCTCAAAGGCTATTGGAACTGCTACATTAAATTTTAAACGTTAGAATAAAATTCGTTTTAAAATCATGTCTTTTTGCTTAATCGGATGATAATCAAGGCGAAGTCTGATCGAATAAAAATTTAATTTCTCCTTCTGACGTCTATCAAATTAAAAAATTTCCTGGTATGGGCATTATTAAGGTCGACCAATGGATATGTTAAAGTGATCATTATTTAAAAGTAGGTTCCATAATGTTACCCCTTAAACTTAAAGTGGATTTTAATATGCTCAAAAATTAACAATTTTAGAATCCTGCTTATTAAAGCTCTTGAAAGCGCTTGAAATACCTTTTGACTTTCACCGGGTTGATGGTTTCACCGGTCGAATCCTCATCACAGCTGGTGACAACCGTAAAATCATTAATTGTGGTTGTTTCACGGAGATAGTATCTTTTATGGATCACTGGTAGCTCTTGTTACTATGTGGTGTTTGAGTTTCAATGTGATAGGATCTGAGAGCAATTTGATGGAGTACCTTGAGGAATATGAAATAATTACAATAATTTAGCACTGAGAGGTTATACGTACATGTTTTTTTGGCAACGACTATAGGTCTTTTTACTCTTTAAATTGAATGATACATGGAGTTTCTATTTTATTTTTTTGTGAATAATTAAATTATAAAGCTGTAGCAATTACTGGTTACTTTTCCATTTTCAGCAATTCAAATATGTTCCCGAATAGCATGGACTAAAGAGCAAAAAACTATTAGGAAATTACATTGCTTAAAACACAGTAACAAATAAATATAAACCAGTTTCCTAAAATAGGATGTTTTTCCAATAAACTTCGATATTATATTTTGCATTTATTTTCCTTAAATACTTACTTAAATTTTGAATTTAAAAGCTGTCTATCGGCAATATCGTAAAAGAATTCTGAAACACTTTCACGATAATGGCACCAGCTATCGATATCCCAGCTCCTACGTGCGTAATTTCCGCCGGCATATAAACTCACTCGAGCGTGTCCACCATGTAAACTGCCCACTCTTCTGCGTCTAATAAACCAGTAATCGGTTTTTTCATTATAATTAAAAACTCTTAATAGCTGACTTTCAATTTCAAATGGGAAATTATTTAATGATAGGGGATCTCCCAAAGCAACCATATCCGCTTTACTAAGTAGTCTACAACTAACGCAATAATTTAATTTAATAGCGTAATATATTTTTATTTTAATGATGATATAGATATAAATTAAATGAATGTCAATTCCAATGATCCTCGAACCGAGATAAAAAGAAACTAAAGCATAAATTTATCCTTCTGACAGGATAAATGACTTACATCAAATATCTCGCCGCTAACTTGGTTTTTCCCCTGGTTTTAATAAATTCAAGCCCTACTGATTGTGAAATAATTATGAGTGAAAACGCTATAATTCTGGAATTTATATATTCATTTTAAATTCAGGTCAGGGTATGGCTGGTAACGAAATGAAGAGAGAGAGAATTACCCAAAAGTACCTCAGGGAGAAATGCCTAACAAATAATTCTCATCTATTTATTTTATAATTACCATTATGTTGTAGTATAATCGCCCTGTTTTTAACAAAAAATTAATCTTCAGCAGTTGAGTATTAACAGTTTCCACATTTGATAATTTGGTCACTCTATTTCTTTAAATAGTTTCCGGTTGATTTTTTTGCTAAATATTTTGTATTTAATTCTACTTGGCTGCATCAGTATTGAATTTCTTCGAATCTTTTGCTAATGAGTCCACCTCTTTCTGATTGAATTAAAAATCAGAGAGCTTATGAAATTCCATCTTCATCCCAACGCTCCAACATCTCAAGCATAAAAACATCTGTTGTTCTTACATCAAAGTTAGATCATATTAGAACGTAGAACGCAACCCAGGATCTACATTATCTTAACAAGGTCTGGCCTCCTCAAGAATCGTACCACGCTACCTAATGACATTTCACATTGTGCGGCTTAGATGAAAGTGAATAGAAGCTTTTTTTTATAGCATGGTTTTTGTAGAATTATGCGGAGTCAGCACTCATCAAAATGTCGCGCCAGCCGAAATTGTAACAGGAACAATTGTATTTAGAGCCAAATATGAAACTTGTCCTGCTATCTTGTTTTGCATGCGAGTGGCTTCATTCTGAGTTTAATGTATGTCTCCTAACATTAGAAATTGGGAGTGCATGTCAATGTTTGGTGGTGGTTCACCCCCTACCACACGCCCTTGCGGCGGGGTAATACGTAGAAGTAGAAACTACGAGAGAATTTGTCGCCCTGAATTTACACAGGCCCGTGGAATTCTACCGATAAACTACGCTCCATGCTTCTCCAATGAGTCACCCGGTCTGAATGCGATGTGAAATAAAAAAGTAGAGAAGAAATAAACCTAAGAAATTCATTAAGATTTAACCAAATACATTTTAATGGTCAACAATTGGAACTGAATGAAATAAAAAATATATACTAATAACTGGGATCACAGTAAATTTATAGTTTTTAAATATTTAAACCTATCTCTGGATTTCGCTCAGGATTCTCATTACATACTATTTACCCTGCCATGGATTCCAAAAACAATACACATAACTCTTCCTGTTACAGTGTGACTTTATAGATGACAACAGTAACATCATAAAATATAAAATCTAATAATAACTAGTTTTATATAGATGTTAAAAAAATCTGATATATTAATGGATAAAACCGTATTCAGGTTATTATATCTTATAAAGTTTTTTTCGGAGTAAGAAAACCACAACCCCGCCGACCCCTCGTTGGCGTCGGGTTCTCGTCTGCCAACACGGAGGTCGCTTGTTCAAATCCCGACTAGGTGGATTTTTCAATCTCCACATAGGGCATGGATGTTTGCTTCGTCCTTGTTAGTAAATAATAATGTTATAGTGTCCACTGAAATTGGCCTATTAGTTTTGTTTGTGGGCGATTGAATAATTAAAATTACAAAAAAATCGTTTCTTGATTCTTATATTACAATTTTAATGAAAATTAGTGGGATCTTACGTCTCAACCTACATTGTGTATTCTTTTGATAAGTCTATCCTCTAAATATCGATTTTTATCAACGTAACAAATCGGTCTCCAATGAGAAAAAAGCGCTCAAAGTAATTTGTACAGACAACTGACAACTGAGTAGATCAAATGTTTCTTAAGTTCCATCTATTATCACTTCCCCCGTTGCTTTAATATCCTGCAAACTTGAAATTCATAGAAATTGGTTTTGAGAAAAGAGGAAAATTGACATATACACTTAGAATAATGTTTGTCTGTTGACTTAATTATTCAGTTATCGTGTTAGAATTAACGTGCATATTTCTGCACCGACATATAGATCACAAAAAAATTACTTTCAATGGAAAATGGCATTAACGTTTACAAACACAACTTTTAACTGCCAGGCGAGAAAAAATATTGCATTGCAGATGAATCCCAGGACGTGAGGATATGCCCCTCTGGATATGACGATAATTGGTAAGGTATCAAAACAAGTTTTCTTCAGTTAGATCTGATTTTCCGTTACTGCTGTTTTGCAACATTATTGCTTAACATCTTTAGCCCAAGAATTTTTTAATTACGCGCTGGCCTTGGACGCCAGTTTCACCCGCGTTTAAGCAAGCGCTTCCGTGAAAGACGAGGGCTGGCGATCTATGACCCGACGGGCCGAGATGAAACTACGTGTTTTTAATGAATTCAGTAATCGAGTCTCCCTGAAAACAATTTTTTTTAAATCCGGGGTAAATTGAGGAGGCGCGTGTTATTTAGGGGGAAAGGGGATTATAAAACGAAAACAGTTGTACGACACGACGCGACGTTCAAAACTGGAATTTGATCAGCAGTCGAATTGATTAGCCTCCTCATATATTCAATGATGTACGGCTTTACCTGGTCAAAATCCTTCATGACGCAATAAAAAGATAACACCGCCGTTTCTCAAAAATATAGGTTATGATTTAGTCACTACCGGTTTGGATAGAGAATATAATATTCATGGAGATTTACCTCCACTTCGTCCATTTTACATTAACAGGTTGAGTAAAATTATTCGCTTAACACACACGCACATATATATGTGTGTGTGCGTGCTATATATATATATATATATATATACTTCAGGAAAACTCAGACGAGCAGCAAACAGGAACACACGCACACACTTATAAACATGCACCCATAGATAGAAACACCTAAAAGACTTACACATTAAGAAATATTTCGGGGTTTACTTGCCCCTTCGTCAGTCTGGGAGAACTCCCAAAATGACATTTAATATTGACTCCGTCATGCTTTGAATATATTTCAAGGTTCATTAGTAGTCTTCAAATATTCTTCAATTTGATCAAATTCTCATTCTAGAACCTTTAAATTTAAGTTTAAATATTTTTTTCAGGATATGATTCTAGACTTTTTTCTTTTACTACCTTCTGGGGTAAAGTATCGCAAACAATATATGCCACTTAAATATTCATCTACCATTAAACAGATTGGCGCTCTCGAATGCTTATTTAGGTTTCTTGTTTCCTTGAAACATTTTCTCCCATTTCAGAGAGGGAAATATATATATCGGTATTTTTCGGAAGGAAAAAAACTTTTTCCGGAAACAAACGTCTAGCAGTCTCACAACCTCGACCCGAGAACCTATTAACTCTTGCACAACATGATTTCCTTGGTGGATTAGCGTCGGAGAAAACATTAATATAGAAAACCTTTCAAACTTGAATTTTATTGCTCTTAATAGTCGGATGAAAAATTTATTCGGCTGTTTTTATACACGCAACTGGAACCAACAAAACTCCCTTTGGATGATTAGTTTGAGGATATTAACTCACCCAAAACTAACGGCAAGAGAAATTTATAGACGGTGGTGACATCAAACCACCATCAGAGAGTTTTTAATAAAATGGACAGTACAGGATTCACATGAGAAATAATATATATGATAAATTAAGAAACTTATAACGTTCCGTTTAACACAAACCTTGACCTCATTGCTAACTGAAACATTTAAATGTACGCCGGTAAAGTTATCATTTTAATTCTTTCAAAGAAATATAAATCTCTGTGAGATTTCTTGGCTGCCCAAAACTGGTAATGTAGGGGCTAGGGATAGCATAGTGATTTCTATTCGAGGCTAAAAAAGAGGGTGGTAAAAAGCCCTATAAATACATTTAAAGCTGAAGGCAACGATCGGACTTCTTATACGGATTTACATTAGAATAAAGAAAACAAGCTAAAAAAAGGTTAAGAGAGAATACAGAACATCACAGAAATATTAGAAAATCAGTCTTGGAAATTAAGGAAACAAAAATCTATGACACAATAGTCGCTGCATACGTTTTCCTTACGCTAGGTCGTGAACGAACGTGACACTGAAGGACCCAACTTATTCCACACTTGATATTTCATTTCCTCTAAATTAGTAAATATATTTGGATGAGGTACGCATTTACGTGAACATTTTTCTCCTATCTTTTCGTTTGTAATTCAATCTCCGAAATATCAAAGCAAGTACAATTATAATTTGTATTCAGGTTCTCGGCTAATTAGAAATTCCACATCAACATTATTTCACCCGGAGACTGGACAACATTCTTACAAAACGAGAAAATTTCCCTCGATCAACCTGAGATCGCCTCCCAGGAAGGGCAACCTAATGAAGGACGATTACTTCTCTTTCCCAGAATTCCTTCAGTTCCTAATTTAATGTATGGTTTTCAAATACAGTTTATGTTGTGTCAATTTGCTTACTAATAGGCCAAAGGGTTAATAATAGCAATATATTTTTAAAGTGTAAAACTTCTGATCCCATTTCACTTTAAGTAAGAATATTAAGATCTCTTTATTCGTCGATTCTTGTTTCTTTTGTTACGTTGGCTGAAAAACCTCATGTATTGATTGCAGCTCTTTCGAATTCCAACAAAAAATATCATATTTTCATTGATCCTGATGTTTACTTAGTGCAGTGACACGGATTATTCAACTAAAGCTTTTCTTCCCCGATAATGATGACGCTAGTTTACCATTTAAATGTAGGTTTTTGATTAACTCCACGAAGATTCTACCCCTCGGTGCAGAAAATCCCCCTTTATCCGACTTAATTTTAGATGGAATATGGACAGGTATGAAATATGCCTGCTATACCTGACACTATTCTATTTAAAATTCTTTTTATTTTCCTATCCCTGCCTTCTATACCACCTATTACAGTTTTCAACATGCAATTACGTCTGGGTATCCCTTCCATCCCTGCTTCCTGCCTTGTTCGGAATTCCCCGACATCCACCTCTCCTCCCTTCTACCATGCATAAATGTCGTGATTTATTTGGCTCTTTGCCTATTTTGCTTTCTACATTCTTCTTCACAGACCAATGGTTGAAAACTAAAGTTAATCTAATTTAAAACTACCTCAACAAACGAAAATTATCTCCATCGGCTCCTTTCAATCCTGAGACTTATTATTACACTCCATATGAATTTATTATCTTCACATTTTATTGGTTTTCTTTATCTACACTTCATAGTGAAATTTAGTTTGTCACATCAAATGGATTCTATTCCCTAGCTACTGTACTCCAATATTTAAAAATCATTTTCTTTTGATAAATATCTGACTACGAAAAGAACTCCAGCAATAAAAGGATCAGTGATAAAATATTCATTATCAATTTTCAATTAACATGAAATTAGTTCGTCTCTCAGATTGAACTTTTTGGATGATATCAATTGAAAAACCATCCTCTTAATGAAATAAATGCTTAAAACTCCACACTTCATTGCCGAAAACACTATGATTCCTATGAAACCCTAACCTTACCCTCTATCTTAATTACAAAACGACTCTCTTTTATTTAATTCTTTTTCTGTTTTCGTCCATCTTTCCGGTGCAAACTTGAGAAGTCGGGAGGGAAAGGGGGATAAATTTTATAAAAGGTGGATAAATAAATAAATTTTGTTCAAAATACACACAGTTTACTAATCTCCGGCTCAGTAACTTGTTTTTCATGGACAAGCCAAATGAGAATTTTCTACTAATATTAAAATCTATCCTCTTCAGTAGGTAGCCACGCTAGGTAAACAGGTACTCTCAGGGAAAGAAGAACAGAACTTAATGATTTTTTTCTGAACATCTCAATTTCGTTGTTACATTTAAATGGAATTTTCTTTTCCTGATAATAATAGGAGTTCCATGCATTTATACTGGAATGTATGAGAGCCCTGAATGAGAGTAGTAACACAAAAAGGATAAAACTAAGAGTTTAGATGTATCGGTGAAGTCCTTTCTTAGGGGACGGAGGTGTTTAATTGGCTAGCGAAAGTTAATGCGACGTTATCTGTCAACTGATCTGTCTCCGTGTCATTATCAAATTTTAAGATCAAGCTGGAAAGCCCATCCCCTTGCGCTACACGACACTTTAAAATGATAATCATTTGCATGCGTTTCTTGCTTTGGTTGATCTGTATCTTGCCCTTAAGGCGGCTGTCAACGAGTAGTGGGAACATCGAAAGACTGCAACCGGCTACTAAAAGCATTTCAGTCGCCCAGGTGGGACACCGTCCGCTGCAAACCAATAACCATTATTATCCCACACCTTCCGATGCTGCTCATCTCTCCACTTAGTTCTTTCTCTCCGCCCCTCTTCCAGGAAAACCTCCTCGTACCTTCCTGCAAATAACTCTCGTCCCCAGTCCTCGTATGCCTAACAAATTTAACTCATGTAGAGCAATCTAGATATTTAGGTGTTACGGTGACAAAAGATCTGTCGTGAGGGAAACACGTTCGTGAAATTTAAGGAACAGAAAAGAAAAGATTAGGATTCATGAGAATGAAACTATGGAAATGCTTTTTTTTTATATTTTTCATCAATAAGACTTCGTCTTGAGTGCCTCTAGTGTATGGGATTTTAATGAGGAAGAATTATTCCTGAAGTTACATCGAGTGCAATGAGGAACAGGTAGGTTTGTGAAAGGATCTTACGAACAACGTAACAATGCAACTAATTTATTGGAGGAATTACGTTGGGAGCCACTCGTTGAGCTGAAATACAGGTTAACATTACTTCAGCAAAGAGGTTAATAACATATAATATATGTCCCGTCTTACTACGTTAGATCTTCTCACGTTATCACCTTAAATCAAGGAGACCGACTTTGGAACAGATAGTTATAAAATGTCATTTTTTCCTCGTACGATTATAGATTAAAATAATCATTATCATAAGCACAACGATGAAAGTTAGGCTACCCATTTTATAGTTATCTAGGAGGCATGAAAATTATATCTTAATTGGCCTTGCTCATGTTTCGATATGTATAATGTTTTTGCCAATGAAATTTTTGCATGTTAGTTTCCTTTTATTATTATTTATTTATTTAGGGGTACACATTGCAAGTCGGCTACAAGCCGGGTGGCAATGACATGAATATGGCCCATG
>WURS02035741.1:0-11442 GCA_011762765.2 Rhinocypha anisoptera
GAAACCGACCAATTCATATGAGAAAAAAGTTTTGCCCTCAGCCGGGACTTGAACCCGGACTTTCCACTTGCCGGGCTTTTCTTAATTTACTATAATTTGAATGCTATATATATATATATATATAGGTGAAAACAATGAAGCAGCCTTTCGGCGATAACATTTCGAGCATTTCAGATCGTCTTCAAGCTTCTTGAGTCTACCTCAAATCTTGAAGATGATTGAAATGCTCGAAATATTGCGTAAGTTTTAACTGTGCCGTTCTTTCTGTGTGTGTTGCTGTCCGTCTCCTGTCTATCTTCTACATATTATATATATATATATATTGTATTTATGTCCCATATTGGCATGTATTCCGAACTATGTTATAAGGAACCTTGATCCCAGATCAATAAAAGTTATTTCTATTTTACTCTTCTTTGACCTCAGTAAGTTTCACTGCATTAAGAATATGGGACTGGTTAAAAAAAAAAATTCTGCTAATGTGGGCAGAGCATGGGACATCCAAGTTAAACTTCCGGAAGTATATGCCGGTATACTCGTTGGGATCCTGCGTTGCTTAAAGGTGAATGGTGAAAATTCGCACTCTGGTGCCATTTTGGATCCTCTCTATTACGTTTTTTTGTATATCTTACGGTACGGGCTCCGGGTCTTTTTTATTATTTTCCACTTCAAGATAAAAGACCGGAATCGTAGAGTCACATCAATAAAGATGAGAGAAGAATACAGTCAAAGAGGAAATTTTTTCGAATTTGATAAATAACGGATCCGACGAAAATCTTTTACTCGATTTAAGCTCGAAAATTTGTATCGACTTCAAGCAAAACTGAAGGAAAAAAGCGACGAGGCCAAATAGCCAATAACTACGTCTACGTCATAAGACGCCACGATGAAGTGCGCCAAGGATAGTTGGTACGCCTACTCTAATCATCCAATTTCGGGTAAGATTTGATGCGCAACCAAAGTCGACATGTGTCTATGCAATATTCTCGTACTATCGTCGAGTGAGAGAAGGACGCAGGTAACGGAGTGGAAAGTACAACTTGTCTGACGTCGTTGCGAAGGGACCATAATTTCACTTTATGGAAGACAATAAAATATGTTACAGGCAGACACTGAGTTTAGAAGAAACATTACTCGATCGTTCTTCAATGACTTTAATTGAAATTAAAATATATATTGATCGTCGAACACGTGGATTTTAAATGTGAAGATGTGACAAAGGGTAAGGATAAAGATGGAGTAATAAATGTATTATATTACATGCAAACAATATAACTTTCTCAAATTCCCAAATGCATGTCTTCTGTTTTGGTTTTAGTTCATAAGCAAGAGAGCGTTCAAATTTCGGATATTCGCTAAACTTGAACCAGCACTCGATTATTTGAGATTTTAGAGGAATCATAACGATATTATATTTATCCTAAATGCGCATTTAATCGAATAAGCGTTTAATAATTCAAATTCATTTATACATTTGAGAAAAAACACGAAACCTTCCAAAAAAATGAAGCATAGTGTAAAATTATTAAAGGATTGAGGGAGAAATAGGGAGAAAGATAGGGATGGAAAACAGATGAATGCAGATATTCGGCTACACACACAAATATTTTGACGACCTAATTTTCTCAATATTCAATGAATTTAACCTGTAGCGCAAGTTTTGGGTTTTAGAAGTTAAACTGGCATGGTGACAAGGAATTTTCTGATTGCAAGTAATATAGCATAAAAATAAGTACTTACTGCGTTTATTCTTATTATTACAAATAAATAATAGTTTTATTGGGATAAATGTTGACACTCAGTATTAAAACGTAGAAAATTATGATGCATTAAAGAATCGTTCGTAACATTTAAGATCAAAAAGGCTGGTGAAGGGATGCGCGAGTTATACAGTATTACTGATCCGGGGAGGAGCAAGCAGACTTCCTGAACTTCAGATTTGGAAACTTCGTCTTTGTCTCTGTAATAAGTAAGTAATCAATTACATCTCCGTAGTTGGTTTTCAAATTAACATATTCTCCATCCATGTGGTAACCTACAGTGAGAGTCCACCTTCCCCAAATTTTGCTAAGTCGCAACCCTAAAGTAGCTGATTTAGCATCGAATGAACTCTTAATGTTCCATTATGTTAATATATCTATCAAATAATTTGTCACGAGGTCGATTTATATATTTGTTTTACTAATATAAGGAAGGCTTAAATAAGGATACGAAAGTCACCCAAACTCTTCAGACCACCGACCATTATGTCTTTTCTAGTGCTGAATTTTAATGCAATGGCAAGGTAATTCCCATATTTTTTTATCATCTGGGTATCAGAATTATTTCAAGTATAATAAAAATCCCCTATAACCCAATAGTTATGAAAATATAGGAGTATGCCCATTACCATTACAGAGTTCATTTACTGAAATCCAATGAACAAAATTCAAAAATTTGGGTGGTCGAATAAAAGGTCGCTATCCTTACTGGAAGGCCAGCGTGAGGCCAGCCTGACGCATTGAAGATAATTAAAGATTAGACGAAAGCAAACGCGATTCTTTCAAACTCTCATGAACTACTCAAAACAGCAAATAGAATAAGCATGAAATAGAACTCGGGGCAGTATTTTGGAAAAAAACATGATATTACGCAGTAGTAACGACATCAGACAATAGAGATTAATTCAGAGGGCGAAATAAGGACAAACGAGCAGGTGAGAATAGGTTAAAGAGACTTTACATTAAGACTTGAAGACAATTTTACTGTGGAAAGTCATATGGAACGTAGATTTATGTGGTTCCGATACATCGTACTGAGAAGAGAGGGTAGCAGTTAGCTGGAGACCTCTGAAATTTTGGTTTTGAGAAGGATGGAGAAAATAATGTGGACGGAAAAGAAACCAAATGATGAGGAATTGGGAATGGCAGGTGTGCTTCGGAAGTTGTGAGGAGAAATACAAAGAAGACAATGAAAGTGGATGATGGGAAGAGTTGGGAAGATAATGGGATGTTGAAGAAGCCTTTTAGATTAAAGAGCTAAAGAACCGAAGGATTTATATGTGGCTTGACGGAGACGTAAAGCACGCGGAACTTAAAGCCAAATTTCAATTAAATTAAAGCTGAGTGCTCGAAAGTTACACGTTCTATGAAGCCCCCGATAATGCCTAGTATTATTTAATAGAGACCATCGGAAACCTCCTATTAACAGGTAGATTACCTACGGGGTTGAGTCAAATGTAAACCGTAAATTTGCAATAAATAAATCGAAATATGGCGCCATTACGCTGTGATTTGGTGTGTTGAAATGAGTGTGCAAAAGTGGTAACATAGTGTACGATAGACAAACGCTGTTACAGGACCAGTATAAGCATGGATCAACGTCATGCGACTTGCAACAAGGGAGAACAGCGCTCTGTTATTCTTTTTCTGAGCAGTGAAGGTGTGAAACCAGTTTAAATTCATCACAGAATGAAGATCCAATATGGCGATGAATGTTTGTCACAGTAGAAGTTCTATGAATGTAGTAGGAGGTTCGCAATTGGTGTGAGGTTGCACTGGAAGACGCTCCTAGTCCGGGTCAGACATATCGGGTGTGACTCCAGAGAACAATGCAGGTGTTGAAGAAATAGAGAAGGAAAACCGCCGAGTGGAGAAATAGTAAAGAAATAGTGAGGTAAATAGTGAAGGAAAACCGCCGCCATTATCCTTGGGATAGAAAAATCACGTTCTGCAAGGAATTAGTTTTTTTGGCACTTTGTGACAACAAATAATATTTTAGAAATATTTTCGGTTTTCATTTGAATCCCCCTCGTAAGAAGTAAAATGGGTATAATGAGTTAGAAAAAAATTCTGATCCCCCTTTCCGTCAGAATAGGATGATCACGAGGTTTCCGAAACATTTTTCCCACTCTCTCCACAGTTGTACGCGAAAAACATCCAGGCACCCAACCCCTCTTCTTCCATCACCACGCCTAACCCAAATCCGTAATCATTTAATTCCACCATGACCTCTCTTTGACCGTAACTCCCAATCCAGCAATTTACCGCATACCCCTACCCTGACTACCCCATCATACTTCATACTCGTACATATATCCACTTTTCTGCCGCCTGTTAGTTTCTGGTTCCTTTATGGATTCACCAATTCTGTTTGAGTTCCAACTTAACCACACTTCTCATGTTGTGCATATATTTGATTGTGTTTCTTAAATCTTTGTATCCGAAAAATCCGTACCAGGGCTTAAAGCTCTCTAAGCAATAATAAAATATGAACAAAATGACTCTTCTTCAATGAAACTATGGATATAAAGGATATATATATATGTTTGTGTGTGTATGTATACATATATATATAAATATTTATGCATTATTTGTTCATCCAACAACAATAAAGTTAATTAAAGGATAAACATGTACAATTACAGTGCATCACTGATAAAATAGATTCGTAACAAGAACCAATGTATGAAACTGTCATCTATGCCATTTATATGCACTAGAGATGGGCTATTTAAAGGAATTAATCGATTGGACCACATAGATTCAAATCGTATTGTGTGAATCGATTCGATCAAAAAATCGGATAATCTAAATCAATTCGAATCGGAACTTCTAAATCGATTCAGCCGCTCCATGTGACTCGATTCGAATCGGAATCGTAACTGAATCTCGGAATTGTAATTGAATCGGACTCGGAACTGATTCGAATCGGAAATGAAACTAATTGAACCAGAATCGGATCGTAATAATCGATTAAAAATAATCGGGAATCGTATTAAAATAATCGATTTTCTAGTGAATCGAATCGGAATCGCCCATCTCTAATATACACACCATCACACACACTTTTACCACCCTTTAAAAATCAAAATGAAGCATGACGTTGTGAATTTTTAATACGTATTATAAAAATCATTCATTCATTTTATTAGAGACTTGGATATCCGTTACTGTAAGAACGAAAACCAGAAGATTTAAGGATTTCCGAGCTATCTGAACTGTTTAACAATGTGTAGGTACACAAAATATTTTCCAGCTTAGAAATAGCCGAGGCACTAGAGAATTACCTCGAAAAATCTGTAGATTGCTTACCGCAAAATCCAAGTGGGGCCGACATGCAGCAGATTAAATCCGAGGAGCAACTATGCGAGTTAAAATTTCGACCGCTACGGAGGAACTTTTTGTAAACTATTCGACGTGAACTATAAGTAGACCAACCCGATAATATACTAAAACGGAAGAGAAGCTTGTAAACTCTTCTCGGCGAAATAAAAGGCGATTCAACTAGCAAACAAGGCTACCTTTTTCCAAGTACTAGAATTTTAATATAGGTATCTTGAAAGAGCTAATTATAAAACACTCCCAATTTGTGTATCTACAGAGATCTTCTGAAAATATATTGCCAATGTATCGCATAAGAATTTCAACTGAGGAAAACTTTTCCACGTCCCTCTTCATTACTCTATGCCCCAAACCTGCCTCAAAACTATAAGAACCTAGAGTGTAACAAATATTTCTAATACATTGACCTCGTTTTTCACCACTCTGCGAAGTGACACGATATTTTTTAACAGAGGGAGAATAAGTGATGTAACTTAAGGTTTTATTTGTGCTTCTGGTTTAAATACTTAGTTTCGCATATTCTTTATTTCATATTTTTGTGAAAATGATTGGAGCTGAGATATTTCATAGTTTGAGAAGGATAAGTGATGGGGACGGCACGAGAGAGGCCGGCCTAAAAGGACTCTTTTTAACTTCGTGACGGTTCACTTCACAACGGGACGGTGCCTTATTTTGGACTGGGTATGTTGTTGGACGGTGTGTGATTTTGTATAGTGTGTGCTTTTGGGCGGACTGATGGAGGGCAGAAAATAAGATTAATTTACTCTCTATTTGGTACGTATATAGCAGCATATCCTTGATTTGATTCTTGACTCTTTTTAAAGTAAAAATATTTATTTCGATTTTAACGATGTATGTGCCACCTGACAATGTCTACCTGCGCATGTATGTTAAACAATTCTTCTCTGGATCATATTGCTCCTATCTTGTATTTCAATTGTTTCGTTAGCTAGAAACTCAAGTAATCTACTCCTGTTGCCATCAAAATTTTTTATGCTCTGCAAAAAGAAGGTAGTTGACCAGTAAAAATGATGAAAGTTCACTGTGGAGGCCGTCACTTGGTGGAATTCATAATAGTTATTAAAAACCATCAATCTAGTAAAAATGTTTTTGAATAAATTCAGTGAAATATTCACTTTTTGTGTCACTCGGTTTAATGAAGTGAAGTTCCTTCAAGAGATAATCATCTATCTACACCAACCGCCTGGGTTAGCCTTGTGGTGCTCGTTCGCTATTAAAATACTCGAAATTCAATAAGCATGTGCCTACCACTTATAAAAACGGGAATAAAATTACACTCTTAAATTTTTTTAAATATTCATTTGGCACAATCACATCGTAAGTATAACTTAGATTCTTTAATTATCAGCAAGTAAAAATGTCAAGGATGTTACGGTCATAAATGTCCGTACGATCAAATATATATCCATACTTTTTTGGGGAAGTTAATTTCTAACTCGTAGAAAGACTATTTTATCATCTGAATGCATCAAAGACATCATAATAAAGGAAAGAACGCCATAGGAAAATGAAAATTTCAAACACTAAGTTATATTTCACAGAATTTTATTCTCAGGCACGATTAGTTTTGACGCATAGACGTCATCATTAGGCACTGACGATGACGTCTGACGATGGCACTTATGTGTCAATACTAGTCGTACTATAGGAATAAAATTCTAAGGAATATTCCTTAGTGTTTTAAGTTTTCATTTTCCTGTGGACTTGAATTTTCACGTAGTTAATCCTAAAACCATGGAGCAAAACAATGACGTCTACTTTAACAAAATTCACGTGATTGTTATTACTAGATAATGTTACTATTATATTACTATATAATAACTACATAATATATTAATACAATAATTACGATAATAGTGCCATTATTAATTAATGTAGTGCCATTAATGTGAGATCTAGGTTCCGGTATTTCCAGGGTCACGAAGAATAATTTTCTTCGCGGAAATCGTTCCACTAAATGCGGTATATTTCCGGTAGCATATAGTCTACGACACTCATAATCACATTATAGTGTCCACCGAAGGGTTACACATCAAAAGCCACGGAAACACTCGGTTGATACGGTAATATTAACGTGAAATCGTAACATTTCCGATTATAAACGGAAGTAAACTTCCTGTAATATAACCCATGACACTCCCTGTAACGTAACTGTTCAAATGAGTTTTTGGTGAATCAAAATCCATGTGGTCGTTAAGTTGATAAGGTGGAACGTACGTGTATGCATGAATACATAGATAGCACTGTTGAAAATATAGCACTACGTTTTTTAAGAATTACAGATTCAGGCTTGATGTAGCGGAAGGAACAAATAATGAAAGAAGATGCAACACTTTTCCAATGCGGAAAAGTGCTGCATCTTATTCCGTTACACTTCTTTTTGGTCAGTCGTGTAAAAAGTGCTCAAGACGAAAGATACTTGGGAGAATCTAGAAAGGAAACGGTCGAATTGAGGTCTTCTTGAGGATGTCTTTTTTTTCTTCTTAAGCACACGGGAAGAACCTTTTTTCAAACCACTACTGGAGTCCAGGTGCTCCAGTGACTGCACGCACGTATGTAGAGCAACGGAACCTCGGAGACTCCAAAGGGGGAGGGAGGGGGGTTGCATCGTCGTGGGGCCACTTTCCCTGTACGGACACGTCCTCCAGCAGAGATGGGTCCCACGAGCACATCCACAGTTGTGACGCGGAGTAAGTCTAACCTAGGGGTCCACGTAACATCATATTCACAAAGTGGGAGGAGGATATATATCAAAGAATATTCCCCACTTGCTTCCTCCTCGTACCTCAATACTTTCCTCCCGAACTTGAGAGTGCACATTTCGCCGCAATGTTTTTAAATTGAATTTTACGACGCATACACAAACGTTAACCAACAATTTAAATCGTGATATGATAAGGTTGTAGATTTCTTAGGCCTTTAAAAGTCTGACTATTTTCACAGTCAGATGTTAAAAAATGTCGTACCAATCCATCATGCCGCACTCAGGAATTACTTAATTAATAAGAGTATTTTTCTTTTGCTTCTTTTGTTTTACACTTTGTTTGTGGGTAATGTTATTGTTAGTAGAGTAGTTTATCTTTGTATATAAGAGCTCAGTTTATTTGTTATTTTTAGTAACTCTGCCTATATAAGTAAAGAGTACATAGTTTTATATCTTTTCCGATATTTCCCAAGATTGTGTAGTACTTTTTATTAGTGTAGACCGCCTGTTAAAAGGAGTGGCAACCCCAAAATAAGATTTAATTCTTCAGGGTTTCCTAAGAATGTTACTCTATGATAATTTTTTATCACGTATAAATACACATATGAACTTCTAATATATATGTGTATATATAAATATATATATATATCTGGAAAAATACGCCATATGCGCTAAATATTATCTGGGATAGGATGGGGGAAAAAACAGGATAGAAAACATATAAGGACGAACACAAGGGAATAGTATATTTCAAGGAAAAAAATATGAAATGACCGGGAATCGAACCCGGGAATATATATATATATATATACATACACGAACATACACTCACTTATACACATACACACATAGAAACCCTTAAAAGACTCACATAATAAGAAATATTTCGGGGTTTGCTTACCCCTTCGTCGCTTTGGAAGAACTGCTCTTCTGAGTTTTCCTGAAGTATATATATATATATATACTACACACACACACAGATGTGCATACATACCCATCTCTCGCGAGACTTTCGACTACCGTATTAATCCCGTGGTAACAGCCTCGCCTTCAGTTTTCGAAATCGGTCTCGTCTCGTTGTCTAGACAAGACTATTAAGTCCCAAATCTCACGGGGGCACTAAAGGAGATTGAGTGGGGGGAACCTTTCGGCCGTGAGAGGAATCTGTTGGAGAGGTTCATGGGTTAATTCAACCAAGGTGTCTCCATGAATGGAATTTCAAAAGAGGGCGGGAAGACTAATGACTTTTTGCCGGATGACGGCACGGGGAAATTGTACTTGAGCCTTATGAAAACCTTTTAGAAGGGAATCCTCTAAATTTTGAAATAGAAATATTTGAAGATAATTAAATAAAGTATGTTAGTAACGCAAAATTTTAGGTTATGAATAGTGGGGTGATGTTGTGAAATGCCAAAATGTTCATGGTGAAATGAAGTAGTGAACTTTCACAGAATTTATTATGACTTAAGTTAAGGTGTTACTCCACCATCATCAGATATCATCCTTTCTATGTTAGGTTAGACGAGTTCTCGAGTCGACTTCAATTTCAGGGGTTCGTGGAAACACCATGTGGAAGTGCGCTGGGACTCTTCGGATGGTTAGGTCAATACAAAATACTTTGGCAAAAGAAGTACTTCTTAAATCCTGCAGTATTCAGTAGTAGTGTATAGGGAGTTTATATATAGGAAGCATCGACGGCTATGGTCAGTCAGCACATCTTCACATCATAGAAAAATCCCATCTGGACAAACACAAAACCAATTCCCTAGGGCGGAACTCCAACCTGCGACCTCCGGGTTAACCGGCGACCCTCAGGCTATCCCGGACGGCAAAAAGTAATAATTTGCGTTTCTTTGTCTGACCCAGGAAATCAGCAAGAGGCAATTCGAAAAATAACCTTGCTGTCTTTTATCCAGAAAATATTGTTTTTTCCCTGCATAAACACCACCATGCGTCCGTTTATTTTAAAAAATTATTCTGTCTTTAATAATTAATTCATTCCAAAGTTACCTACCGTTACTACCTACCGTTTCTGGAACCCATAAGAACCCCACGCTCCTCATGGTGGTACGAACTCATAGTAACTACACGCTCGATGACCACATGATTCAAGTATCACGGAGTATTTGGAGTGGATGTAGAAAGCGGTTTGGTCAATTCCTACTTTCCTTTGCTTGGTCATGTCACAGCATTATCTCAAAAACATGTTCATCCTGAAGATTCGGCAACCAACATAACTTCGGAGTCACCGCTCCTATGCACGAAATTTTTCACAAAAACCAGCGGTCTTTCTGGGGATAAACCTTTAGCGGGTCGACTACGCCGAGGTTTTCAAGCCAAACGTGAGCAACAATTATAAAATTCTACTCCTGGACGCATCGGAACTGCGACCACCGAATTAAGGCTGGGTCACAAATGACGCGAAACGTTGACTGCAGCTGTTAAATTGAAAACGTAAGACGGGAGCCTTTTCCTAGACGAAACAATAGCAGTTTACTCCCCTCAGAAGAAGTTGACGGGCATGCGCCGGGAGGAATTAATTGAATTATGAAAATAGCAGCCGAATCTCATGAAATAGTTCGTTTTTATTTGTGGTTGGGATTCTTCGGGCTTCTTGGTTATACTATATGGTAATCAAACACTTAATTTGCGCAAATAATCTTGTACGATATATATACATTACTCTTTTTGCACTGCTTAACTCATTAGTACATATGTGTTCCGGAAAGTGGCGAACGTATCGCTTTCTGATTGCGCCTCCCCGTCCTTGAGACAAGTATAGGTGAAAGTCGGCCATCGTCTGAAGTACACGTACTATATATATATGTACAAGGTGGTTGTGACCGTTGTCCATATTTCACGCGTAGTTACGTTTTTCGAGTTTCTTCTAAACACCTCCCGTTAATTTTTAAAACGCCCCAGAATTTAGACTTTAGGTAACGTAACCGTTCCCTTGTGAGGTCCATTCCCTCACACTCACCTTCACACACACCTCCTCTTCTCCCTCATAGAGTCCAGCCGCTGTGTGATGATCCTTCTCGGTGAACGTTGGGTCGAGCTACGATGCCTACCACCCCTCCCGGTTTTGCCTCCCCTACTTTACTCTCTCACTCACACACTGGAGGGGAGGCAAACAGTGTTGCCAGTTTTCCCTACATTGGCGCAGGGAAATTAATATAACTTCTTTATTGGCATGTTTAACATGGAAAATAACATATAACTGGTTACGTTAACAAACAAACACGAGCGTGCAAAACCGAGAGAGGTACGAAATGTCGAGAGCTGGCGACCACTAAGAGGTGACGCTGGTTGGGGAGGCACGGTAGGGGAAGGAAGGAGGCCCGGAGTGAAGGTGGCCGAGGACAGAGAGGGACCATTACATATCGACAGGTCTCTGCTACTGTAAACAGTTCCTGCCGCCTGCACCCTCGAGAGGGGAAAAGAAAAAGGGGCGGAGGAAGTCGCGCACCTCACGCCGGAGGGACGAGGCACCACCCTGGAGCAGGGGTCGCCGCGGTGCGAGCACCAGAAACGCCCCACGGAACGTGTTCAAGGCTGCTCGCGTGCTCTTTATACGGAGGGCGGACTGAAAACTACACCACCTCCCCTTGGGGC
>WURS02035751.1:0-11441 GCA_011762765.2 Rhinocypha anisoptera
TGTGAATCTCAGCACCCGAACGAACAGCTCTTGTTGGCTTAAATCATTCTGGTGAAAAGCTGAATATATATATATATCCCACAAAATCTCATGTGAGGAAGAGGTTCATGGTCGTCCAATTGGTTACAGCATGTCCAAGTTGCTATTGGGAAGTCCCTGTTCGAGTTCTGCTTGAAGACATCTTTTATCTGATATGAATTTCTTGGTATCCATCTGCATTTTCTATCACTTTTTGTACTCCTTTTAAGTGTATCTGTTTCTCCTTTTGTATATCTTGTATGTGTTCCTATTCCTTTGCATGTTGTATATATATATACATATGAATTTTTTTGTATATATATAAATATATATATTGACAACTTGTACCAGCGAATTAATTTTACTGATGGCCGTTAATTCAATTCCTTCTGTGGGCAACTTCAAGCATTTTATATTTTATCATAAGATTGTTTATTTAATGTCCTTACCTCATGGGACTAGTTTTATTACTGGACAAAATGGCCAAAGCTCATCTATCCACTGATATGTCTTTGAAGAGGGGACAAATAGTAAGTGAATTATGTGCAACAGGGCCCCTGGGAGCAGCATCATTCCATGGGATACTTGATCCGATAAGTGAAATAGCAGTAGATACCCAAAGAGATAAGTTGGAATCCCTGAACAATAATGACTTTCACTCTTCAATATTTATTATAGGGGAAGGCCGCTTTTCTAATTCATTGTACACCCGTACAATACATAGCTGAATTATTTTATGTAATAATTTTTGTAAATACATGCGGAAAAGATTTTTTTCCTAATCACCACAGATGGAAAACAAGAAACGCAGTGTACGCAAAATAGCTAGGTATACATCAACATATTCAAAAGCAAATCTCCCTTGACAGGAATAAAAAATTATTTCCAAAGATAGGTGTAATGAAAAAAATAGGCCACAAGAGCAAATGAAACAGAATCGTTTGCTTGACATATATGTTTGAATATTTCTACTCTCGACTAATGAATTTGGGTAGTTAAAAAGAGCAATAATATTTGAGAAATGTCATTTACGTAACCCAGACTTTATGCATCCCTGACTGAAATGATTCCATGATTGTATTATTTTAGAATAAATTGATTCACTGGGATGAATGGTTTGCCTTAATTTACATGTAAAGAACATAACTCAGAATTTTAATAAATTTTAACTCAGGTATATTTAAAGTATTTATTTTATACATTGGCAAGGTAAACATTTGGTTTCCACAAAAATTGGCATAGTATCCTTCGAGTGTTACCCAAGTCAAAACATTCTGGTAGAGATGAAATCCCACTCAATCCTCTTGGGTGGCGAAGCGATCGTAACTTCCTTCCCTATTATGCCTATATTACACATTGACTGTCATTTTTCGAATATTTCACTTTCCAGATTTAAAACCCAAAAAAATGTTCGACCATTACCAGTGCCCACAGTGGTCTACGAAAGTATACAGTTTCAATGCACAATGTTAGAGTGTTCGTAAGTAACTTCCTTCTTAATCAGACAAAATTTCGACATCATTTATTAAATGGACTTATTCTTTGATATATAACTGAATAATGCATTATACTACACTAGCGCTGTGTTTTTTGTAATAGTGTTACATCATCCAACTCTATCGAATTAACTGAAAAAAGATCAAAATGTGTAATACTAATTACTAAAAGTAATTACCTGTTGTATATTTAGGATAAAGTCACAAAAATACGAAATATTACCTAACGCACATAGTGCTATGAAGAATAAACTTATAAGAGAATTAATCAATGGGAAACTTGTTGTATTTAAGAATTTGTTTATAGAAAAATGTTAATTATAATAATATTATTATTTACTGATCCAATCCTTTTTCATAAGAAAGCATATGTCATCACATACAGAATGATAGACATTAAATATAAATTACTATTTTCCAAAATCAGAGCTAACATGTACTGAACCAGAATTCATAAACAAAGATCTGTGAAAGACTGCAGACTCCCTGTGTTTTGATTCTAGCGGGACGAAATGGCTTACATGGTGTTCCGCAAGAGAAAAACATGGAATATTTATCATTATTACCATTTCGCTTGACCTGGCAGTTTTCATTATGAAGCATCTTGAAGGATTGTTTGGTTTGTAAGATCCACATGACTTAGTTTAACTGCTTACAGGATTGTTGTTGTTCTGTTAAGCATACTATAATGAAATAATTTTTTGTTTACGTGACTTCTTTGAGACACTTTGAATAAAATTCAGCCATAGGTTTCTTTTTCTCGACTTCGTATGTTGCGTAGGGTGAATAGTATATACCAACCGCAGTGAAGAAATAAACCTCTTGGTTATTCCTATGTAGAAGAGAACTATACAGTGAGCCTAAACAGAACCTTTGTATACATTAAGAATAAAGCCGATAGAATTATTTCTATTGTTTGTGTGACTCTTTATAAAGTAACTAACTTTTTACAAAGTATTCTGTTACTTTTTGTCTCTTTGTTCCATGTGAACTATCATTACATGAGCGGGACTCTATTGCAATAATTAATAACAATAGTTCCATTTTAATAGTTAATTTAATGTTTTCACAACTGCAGCCAATCAGTCATCATCTTGCATTGAATGAGACAGATATTCCCTCTCACTCTACCAAAGTGATTTTTTTACAATTGTTGATTTACTTGTTCTAAATGTTAAACTCAGGATCACTTCCATCTGCATTGAATTACTTATTCGAATTAATTTAGAATGCATAGAATAGAATATATGATTTAATATTGAACATTATTTTTTATGTCTTGCTCTATTACATTGTTTTATTATTGATGACAAAGGATCATGGTCAATTCCCAACATATACATTTTGCTCTCCTGACTTCATACCATATGGCTGATAACAAATGAATCATTTGAGATTTGATTTACTTGACACAAATTTAATAGGTTGGTCAATACTGTGCTTTCAGAAGGGAGATACCCTCATTTGAGAAACATGATTCTCTCCTAAGTTAGCAGTTAATAACCAAGTGACATGCTGGACAAAACCACACTTGAAAAGGTTAACATGTACTGTGCTTTGGTCTTTATAAATATGTTTCATTCATCTTCAAAAGTATCCAAAGACCGTGGAGAGCACAGGAGGGAATGATGATGGGACTATTGCCTCTACAAGTGAGGACGCAAAGGGGAAATCGATGCCTCAATTATCCGACGGTGGTGATCGATGTGGCAGAACAAGCAGAGAGAGTATTAGTTTTATTTTTACTATATTTCATTCTCATTCTTTGTAATTTTCATATACATTACTTGGGGATGAGATATTTTTTTTCTGGAATGTTTAAGAGTAATGTTTTACCTACATAGGTGAATATTTGAAATTTAAATTGTATCATTGACTTCAAGCATGAACTATTCTGATACTATGACAATGAGCTCATGAATACTCCTATATATCTAGTCAATTTCTTACTTTTATTTATAAGGATTGCCAGACAGTGATGTTTCTACTCTGAACCATATGCTGCAATAATATTGAATCACCATCATTTTATTTAATTCTAGAGATAGGTTGACTGTAACCCCCCTCCATCTATTTCGTATTCATTTCTTATTCTTCTGTAATCCATGTAGTTATTAGTTTCAGATCCATATGATGACATACTTCAAATGAACTTTTTTACAAAATTTTTTTAAATTAGCAATTTCATATTTGTTTTCTAAAAGATTGTTTTCATTTTCCTATGCCTTCTTCACCGAGACTATCCTACTTTTTACTGAAGAGATTTAAATCTGCTATATCTCTTGTAATTGTGTTCCAAAACTAGGAGAACACTTCTACCTGCATTATCCTTAGAATTCCCTATAATCATTTCCCTTGTAGAACAGTGCTATTATGAATGTTTATTTTGGCAAAGTTTACTCATATTTTACTTACAGTCTGTTTTTGGGGACTCTTTGTATCATCACCTTGTACATACAAAAAAATGCCAGGGGTCTTTCATGGAATTTGATTATTTACATAAATAATATATATATATATATATATACGTATATATGTAAATGGGATAGAAATTTGGAAAGAGGATAGGAAAACATATAAAGATGAATACAAGGGAATAGTATTTTTCACGGAAAAATATGCCACGACCAGGAATTGAACCCGGGACCTTCCGATTACATGTCAGATGCTTTTACCATCTGAGCTACCGTGTCACTGAGTTTTCCCGTTAAAATACTTAGTGTGTATTTGGCAACACAGTTGCTGTTTCACCTTATGATAGGAGGGTAGGAACTCGAGAAAAGGAAGGAATAAGACGTCAGCAACTCAGAAAGACACCCAGGCACACACACACACTCGCAAACGTAGTAACACGTAATGGACGACACATGAAGTAGGAATATGGTGGCTAGCACCTCAATAATATAAATATGAGAAAATCCGCCAATATCAAAGACCATTTGTAGTCCTGCCATTCAAATTCTACTTAAAACCTAAACTGTGTGGATGGGTGTAGTTTCAAGAAATGAAAATGGATAGTATAGCAAAATATAAGTATTTATTTTGAAAAATAGAGCTCAGAAAATATTACTTCTTACAATTTGTACCTGACTAGTGCTACAGAAAACCTTTAAAAAATTGACTTATTATAAACATGGCAAGTAAAAAAGAACACATCAAACGATAATTGAAAAAAATCTTCAAAAAGAAACAAGTATGGAAATTAGAAAACCATTGCCACATAAAGTTGCATCAGTGGAACACAAATCGTGCACATTCAAAGTAAATGCATGAATTACAAATCAGTTAGAATAGAAGTCCACCAAACACATGACTCTCAGTATATATATATTTATATTAATAATATACCTCTCGTTCATAGCAAGTTGGTCAGGATATTGACTATTACATTATTATCTTACAGCATGTGGACTTATACAAGGCACCTTCTTCGGCAACCACAATGATAGTCAAATTGCTACAGAGAACAAAATTGCTCCACACAGTCTCAATCTAACAGGCGTACATAATGGAATTACAACAAATGGGTCCCTCAGCAACTTAAGAAGGCCCTATACATTGCAGGTGGGTTTGAGACAGACTGAGTAAGTAAGAGGGGATGGCATTGCACCATCTTGTGTTACAGTGGATTCCTAGAATGCCCACGGTGAAGCACCACACGACGTCACCTGAGAAACAGTTATCAATCCTGCAATGCAAAAGAAGAAGTACATATAACAATATGGAATTTTCAGCAGACGTGTGATGTTTGGATCACATGAGTTGTATAGAACAATATTATTGTTAACCCACATACTATAAAGTTACTTTTACTCAATTTTCACTGCCAAGGGGATAACTTGGTTACACCTTTATTAATCATAATAAAAACTATACCATAATCAGTAGACACTTGATTCAATGTTTATATGATTCTTATTACATCTATATTCTATGCTGAAAATTTATATTTGATGCAAAAAATATTTTGTTTAATTAATTTGTAAAATTTTAGCAAAGTTAAGTAACATTTTTTTTGCATAATAATGATCTAAAATCAATAAGGAACTATTTCCCTGAAGCATAACTTCCCCAAAATATTAAAGATGTTATGTGAGTGTAAATGTACCTTGGGGTAATTTAATTTTTCAAGAACAACAATAAAATGTACTTATTACTTCTTTTCAATCAATAAACAAAAAAAATTAAAGCAACAGAGAAAGTGATATAAAAATGTATTGTAAAAAAGGCAACATAGAAAATATTAGGAACAATATCCTAACATTCTAAACGCATATGGACCAGTATCAGTGAACTGCAATTAACTGATTGAACCCTAGGAAGAAGATAAGGTACGATTTTTTATGTAAATGTAATTGAAACTGTTGATGGACACTTATTAAATTACAAAATATTGGAATGCAATTAAAGGAAAGTAAAACCTCATTGCACAGTGAATAACCTTAGATTCAGTTGACTCATAATTATTTTGTATTCAAAACCTTTGGAATCAATCAGTTATAACCTGTTGTACCAACAAAAATAAAATGAATATAAATGCAAGAATGGTATTGATTACTTTGAAATAATCTCTCATTGTCATGGAAGTACATCTTAAGAATTTAAGCTTTTTTACTTAAAAAATTTTCTTCCGCCCATTAATTCAATCCTATTATAAAAATTGGATTACCATAAATTGTGGATAGGAAATTGCTTTTTTATAAAAGAAATATATGTGGCAGAAGGAATAACATAAAAATGAAATATAAAAAAATATATATACTTATCAATTTCTGAAGCAAAATATAACCAAAAAGGCAATATAAACATTAAAAAATGAAATGATGCAATGCAGCATAGCTCTAGTGTCAGGTGTGAAAAGAGATAATTACTATTGTTTGTATTAAAAATTTAATCCAGTAAAAGGAATACCAAATCTAAACAAGAAATAAAAAATAATATAATTTCCAGAATAGAATTAAAATTAACTCAAAATTTTGCAAATAAACATTTTTACATGGCATTAAACCTGGAGTCAATATATCAGCAACAACAAGCATCTATGGGATAAATATGTGTCCGGAAGGAGAATTATACGACTTAATGTCAATGATCCTAATAGCCCATTGTTGCAATTTGAACACTTTCAGAGAGATAAGTGTGAAGAGTCCAAGAGTAAAATACTGTACTCCATATGAGAAAAAAATTCACCATTATATGCGTTCAGCAGGACAGCTTTAATCACAGTATGGCATAGCTGTCACAAAAGAAGACGTTGTACTTATTTTCTTCCGTAAATAACAAATATGATCATCACATGAAACATTGTCACTCATATAGATATCCTAAAGAACTTACAAATTCTTTTTTTTCTAAATGCTTTACCATTAGCTTTTATGAGCAGTCTTTCTTTTATATATTTTTCTGTGAAAAAACTGTGCCATTCTGTTTTGTTTTGAGTTTGATCTGTGGGTCATGATAAATTTTCCATAGGAATGAAACTGTTCTGATAAAGTTTTTTGGAAAGGTTTGGAAAACTCTTAGTTCCTCTAGAGTCCATTCAGTACAACTGAGAAACAATGGGGGTCCGATATTCTGTTACGTACCCTCGTGTCGTCTGCCAACAGTTTCGCCATAACGTGATCCTCATAGAATCGCAGGAGGGATGGCAGATGGCGATCCAGTAGAGATCTCCCCTCGACCGATCCATGATTCACGATCATCCGAGGTACAGTTGATGTGAAATAAATTTCCCTCCCGACTGGTGTCACCTTGTCCAGTGGATAAGAGAGAAGGAGTGGAAATCCCTCTGACCCCTTCTTCCCCTCGGCCTCCGCGACTATCTCCTGTAACTCCCTCTTGCTCACAGTGTCGCCCACTGAGTATGGCCTCCCTCCATTTGCAAAGGCCGTGTACATGGCCATCTGGGACAATGAAGAAATAAGGACAGATGACACGCCCTCCTCTCTCTCGTCTCCAGCCACCATACCACCCAGATATACTTTTCTACCGTTAAAGTCAGCAAACGATATATAGTTCGACCCCTTCCTTTCTGCCCCATCGTGATCGACAAATGTCTGCTTTATATTCTCGATTTTGCTGGATTCGTAGTCAATGTGGACCTTAAACCATCTCCGTGTTCCCAGGTAACGAAGTATGCGAGAAGTTATTTCATCAGCCGTATTCAACCTCTCATAAAAACCCCTCACTCTCTCTCGCTTCGATTCATCCTCATCCTGGACTATGGTGATGCTCATCAGAGCACTGACAGGATCCAGATGAACAATACCTCCAGTAACTGTTGCCACAGCCTCCGTGAGATGTCCTGATGATGAAATCAGATCACGAATCTCAGACCTCAATCCATTAAGATTGGCATTTACTTCCGTGACCAGGTCTTTGGCAGGACTCCACTCCTGCTTGAGGAAGCCCAGCTCCACCACAACCAAGGTCAAAACCTCCACCAGCTTCTGCAAGATGGCATCGCGTCCAGTCAAATCTCTCGCGATCAATTCCTTCGTCTCCAGCAGCATTGTCTTCACTTCCTCCATTTTGTTTACCATGTCCCTGAAATGGCTTTCATTGGAAACTCTCCTCCCACCTTCCCTCTCGTGTACCAGCTGCACTGACTTCAATATCTCCTCCCGGTCCACGTCTCCCTGGTGCTTGGTGCACATCAGTGTCGCCACCTGCACCACATCCTTGCCCTCCCCGTCCCTGATTGATGGGTCTGCCCCTTTGGCGAGCAGGGCCCCCGTCCAATCACGCTTCCCTATACGTACAGCCACATGGAGAGGCGTCCGCTGCCTAATTAGCTGCACGTCCACGTCATTCAGATCATCCAGCATCTTCTTTGATTCAGTCAGTGGAGCGCTCATCATTGCGCAGATGAGTCGCTCCTCAAGACCCAGATCCATTGTGGACTCGACACACACTGAGTCGACAGGGAGAAGCAATAATAAAGATGAGATGGTGGCACGCAAAGAATAGAGCAGCCTTTTGCGTCAGGGAAATGCGATGTAAGGATCTGAAATTAGGGAAAAAATCACCATCAAAATGTGACTGAAGTAAATATTCTTAATTATTTGGAGCCAAAATACATTTTTACAATTTAATGAACAGCAATTTCAAGACTTAGACGTGATAAAACCGACAAATTCCAACCAGTGGCAGAATTGTGATTCATCAAACTTCATTCTGAATTAGATGGATTGAATCTTAATGGATTTCAGCACTCTGAATCAAAAGGGTGTATTCATGCATGATTATGTTGGAGTCTGGCAATATATGGTTAAAATAATTGATATAAAGTAATATGTACTTTTTCATATACAAAAGTTCTTTTTCATTCATGACATATGTGATTTAAAAGGAATTTATAGAAATATGTGTGATACAATATAAGGAATTTTTTTGAGTGCCAATTGTTTTAATCCTATGATATTCGACACCCTGGCTCAATAAACTTATATCTCCCAAACAAATTATTTAAAGATTACCCAAATCCTTTGCAAGAGAACAGTACATTCAATGATTATGTATTAATAAGTATTGTAAAACAATGAAATCTGTCACCTGCATACATAATCAATAGTCAATTACACTTCCTGTAGGTAGAATTAAATTGATAATATATTTTATCAACTGTCAGGTATCTCCTTATCTATTTTCAAATGAGAAATTTATAGAAAATAACATATTTATTGGTGGTATAAGCCTGGAATTTTATTTTGATTAGGATGCAGCTATATGAACAAATCTAATAAGATCAGAATAAAACATTACCATAAACACAATTGTGATAATAAACTTGTGTGAGAGACAAGAATGTGGTAGATCATTTTTCACAGATCAGCTCGCATTCGTAGGATAGTGTGTGATGGTAAAGAAATTCCTTCATCAATTAAATGGGTAATGTGACTTGATTATGGAAAAAGGAATCCTGATCTGGCTCAATCAAAGAAACATCAACAACAAAATTGGCCACAATATCAGTAGAACCTGGGATAAAATCATAAAAACTGAAGGGAAAGAGTGGCCAGTTAGTGGCAGCCATATTTTGAGAAAAGGGAACACTAGTACACCCTGACACCTTAAGTCAAACACCTCCTCAACTGGACACCAAAGAGCATTTTGAAACATACTCTGTTCTATTTGTCATTACTTTGAATATTTCCACAAAGAGAGAACTGAACAAACATTCCTTTTCATCAAATAGCTCCTTGCCAGCAACCAAACTGCCAATTTCACTACCCTTATTTGTTCACTGTATGTGAGAATGTCCATAAACAACTCACCTTGGAACAATTTGACATATTCTTTGTCATAACATGGACCCTGACTTCACAGTTGCCAAGGAAGATTTCCTACATAACCACTCTCCACAAACCCGGTCTCACCACCAATCAACCAACCTAAACCATCTTCAATTTTGTTCACCTTAACTATCTATTACACCTTAAACATTTCAAATAAATAACAGAGATTGACAACAATCTCTTTGAGCATGCGATGGTGTATGGTGACTCAGCTTCTCGTGGCACAGGAATACCACTGGTGGCATTGATAACTATCTTTTTTTAGAGGACAGCATCCTTATTGCATCCCAATTGGTTAAATAAAACTACCAGGTCTATGAAATTTGCTTAACACATTCAGGAGCAGATATGTTTTCTTCCAACTTATCCCAGTAATTGGATATATTTCCAGGTAAGCAGTTTTTTTGGCAGTCAATTACAAATGACAAAATAAATCTATAACTTTTGATAATATTTATACAAAACTTTCAGATCTTGAATATAAAACATCATTTAACATGATGAATCTGTAATTTGCATTCATTTTGCATGTTACAATTTTTTATTAACGGACGGCATATGAAACATGAGTAATCTCATGTGGTGTCCGAAATTTGTTGACCCCTCGGCTGTGGGAACCTAGTTTCTTTGTCATGGCTCTTTGTGCATGAGAAATGTCACCACTGTACTCTTCCCTTCTATTTCCCGAAAAAAGTTTATTAGATGGCAGACACATTGACTGCATAGAGCCCAGTACGCTCCAAGGCAGTGTAGTAGAGATATGATTAACTATAGTCAAAATATTTCACACAGGAAGTTTTATTTCTGTTGTTATCAACATTTCCACAAAGTCTCGGCCTTAACCATTCATACTATTACATGTTAAAACAACTTTTTAGACAGTTAGTAATAGTTTCGAAATAGTTTGTTTAAGCCCAAATTTGGAAGCGAATTCGCATTTTTGGAAATATATATACACCAATATGCTACAATACCAATACAACATTCAGATTTAAAAGATCTACATTTATAATTCCTACTTGCGTGTAAATCAGGCTCACGTTATACTAGTGCTCGTTTACAGGAAACTCCAAGGGCCTTTTTTCCTAATGCCGACTGGTAGCTACAGATTTACCGAAACCTATGGAAAAGTCGAAGAGTCATGCAATAAGAAACAAAATATAGATAATATTTAAACAATTACACGGAAAACCTTCAGCAATAATTAACGAAGTGAAGACGTTCATTAAAAAATCAACGGAATCAGTTTACATTATAATTCACACTTGTTGTTGTGAGTTAAGATTTTAATTTTCAAGGCAGAATGACTAATGCCCTAACTTAGAGTGTCATTTCTTTCCACGGGAACACAAAAGTAGGAAAATCGGACTAATATCGCCAATTCTCTGGGAAATTCAGCCTTTAACTGTATCACAAATGTACGTGACGCTCATTATACGCAGACATCAAAAGATTCCGAACTCGTTCCCTCACTCACGACTGCTCCATGTTGTAACATGAAACCTTCATGGCGTCGTATCACGTGATGCGACGGTGGCGCCAACTCAGGGGGGCGACAGACCATGTTATAAAATGAAACTGTCATGGCGTCGTGCGATGGCAGCGCCGTCGTAACTGAGCGCTTACAACT
>WURS02035772.1:0-11440 GCA_011762765.2 Rhinocypha anisoptera
CTGAGTCACAAGATCACTCGCGAAAATGTTCACGTTGCGTGAGGTTAAACGGTGTCCCGTGGTGCGCGCCGAAGAACGAGGTTGGGGGTGGGGAGAGGAAGGGGGGGACTGGGGGAGTCGCCACTGAGGGCGGGGCACGACGGTGTGGGTGGATTTGGGGCCGCGAAGGGAGGAGGCTAAGGAGGACCGGAACAATCGGCCTGCACAACCTACACACCGCTTCTAGTCAGCCGTTTACAATACGGGCGTCGCGGGTTTCGCCGAATTCTGGTCTCTGCGTCCGAAGCCGGACTTGCCCCACCGCTAATCTACATTTACATTATACCCTGCAAGCCGCCACAAGGGCGTGTGGCAGGGGGAGAGCCACCACCATACATTCACATGCACACTCAATGCACATGATACTAATGCTAATAAGAGCATATAATGAACTAGAAGAGGTGGCGCGACATATTCTTGCAAAGAAAGAGGACTGTCGCCAAAGTAGCTGCTCTGGCATAACGTCAGACGGGACGGATTCGTTTTGCGTACGTGTTAGCAAGTGTGGCCTTGAAAATATTTGACAAGTATGAAAAGGAGCTGTTTTAAAAATGGTACTGTATTGGGCCACATGACTGGTAAAGGAAAAAAAGAACTGACTTCTAACTTTTTAATTATAATATCACGTTATCTCTGGCGTTCCATTCTCATACGTGTGACAACATCGAGCCACGGGGTTTCGGCATACAAATAGCCTTCAGGTATTAACTGCATTTAAAAAAACCATTTCATACCGTAAGGATTGCCGAAACATGAGCTCTGCTTGACATCACATATACACGATTCACCCTGACACTTTTCCAGCGAGGGCGCCTGTAGTACATTATGCTCGAAGAACAGACAAAAATCAAACCACACGAACAAAAACATTCAATACCTGCCGGCAGGAGACAAGTACGATGCATTTCGAGTCAACGAAGACCAGACAAGAGAACAGGGTCAAACGACAAGTGTTGCCATATCAGTCGAAAGCGCGGAAGTGGTGGTAAAAATTCCCCGTAAAAGATTTGTTACGTCGCAATCGGAAACCCATTAGGATATTACCTTTTTTACGAGCATCGGATAGAAAGACGAAAATATCACCGGGGAGTCGTCAGAATGAGCGCATATGAGCATGCAAATATGCGTACTAGCAAAGATAGAAGTTTCAGGCTTGATGTGGTGGAATTTTAACATGTTGAGTAAAAGGTTGATGCAACTTTCCACAAAAAAATATATGTTTATTGGAATATGGTTTATGGAAACCATTTCATTTCCTGATGATGAAGCATCGAAACCTGGGTTGCAATAAACATTTTTTGTGGAAAATTGCATCAACCTTTTACTCAATATGCGTACTAGACTGCCCAAGACACCGCCTGGAACCTCTGTAAAGGGCGACGCGAAAACACTTCATGGACGAATTTTTAGACTCTTCCAAAGCTGTCAACAGCTATTATGGTTGATGGAGTGGGTGATAGAGCTTGGCAATGTCTAAATGACTTCGTATTGCCTAACGGTTCTTAAAATTAGCAATTTCGTAAGAATTGGTGATGCCCAAAAACAATCCCGCAGGAACTTGCCATAGACGGGAGGGAAATGCATTATACAAAGAATAGTTAGGGGGGCGTTACTCTCATAGTAAAGGCTAATCGGTCAACTCCCGTCGGTGGCTGAGGATTGATCCCTTGTGTTTTTGATTGCGTTCTAAGAAAATCTGCTACCTAGTTTTATGAATTTTCTAGAAGTAAAACGGTGTGACGACCTTGGGTTCTCGAGGAAATAGAATGGAATCTCCTGAAGGAAGAAGAAAGCAAATTGAACGCTTTAGGGAAGGGAACACTTCCTTGTGACCTTTGCGTAGGTAATACATTTGGGATCAAACACGTCTCAGACTAAACCAACCGGATAAAATACCCGGCAGACCCGAGCAAAATCAACGCCAAGCGTAACTTACCACGAATATAAATTCAATCTCCCACAACGTATGACATTTCGTGGTCATGCACACAAGTCTCGCTGAAAGGGGCGATATGACTCAACAGGGCAGAACAACGCGACAAAAGTCAAAAGTTTATCCAAGGACTCGATCTACCAATGCTCTTGAGTTGTCCTTTGACTTGCAACTCCCCCTCACGAGTTTTCAGAAAGTCTGGAAATGATGGCAGTGGTTAAGATCGTGGCGCTTATCATTGCTTTGGAAGACGTTCAAACTTCAATAATCGCTTGCATGACGAATGACGTCGCCAAGAGACGATCTAACCCGAAAGTCACATGGAGTGCCAAGTAGCGAAATCATCATTGCAAGTACCCTTAGATTCATCTCTGAAAATGGCATTTAGAGCATCGGGCTAAGAAATAATCAGCAATAATAAGTGGTGTATCATTTCCGAACACTAACAATCAACTGATATCCATTTGTGAAAACTTGGAGTATTACTATAGTTTCCAATGCCGCAGTAAATATTTATTATCCCTCGTTCATAAAATTATTTGTAACATTATGGAAAAGTTTAATGACAAATCTGGAAAAGTAATAAGCGTGGCCCCACTATAAGTATTTAAGGGCATATGCAATTTAAAAAATAAAATAAAATTCGAAGCGCAAGGAGGTTGTGCGAGCCAACGAGGAGTAGAAACGACATGCCTCGAATAAAGTGTCGCCTCAATGTCGCATATTAAGGTGGAGGAAAATTGCTGGGCGCTTTCACAAGGCCGAGTTTTTTTCACTACTACGTTTGCGCAGAAAGGAAATAGTTTAACCCCAATACATGCCGATGACCACAGCTAGATTTTATGTCCTACAGCTAAGTTTCCCCTAATGAGTATTCGAATGATCCAACCGACCGAAAAACTAATGGTGAACCGAAGGTTATTTCCAGAGATAAATTTAACATCAACCGGGGGGGGAAAATATTAAATGCCAATCGAAATGAAATAAAATCTCTTTTATTTTTCGAAAGGATACTTTTAAAATGCAACTGTTAGTTTTTCTTTACCCGAAGCTGTGGAGAATCTAGGAAATCCCGTAAAACTAACGAAGGAAGACTTGAAACCCGAAGCATCAGAGCACAAAAACAATTACGAAGAAAAACCAAGACCCAATTTTGGTCAAGTTTAACGATCGGTCGAGGAAAGTATTACCGCAGTTATAGCATGAAGTCTGCCTTTGGCTGTAAACCGCAATTGCAAGGAACTGTCGGGGGTGTAACAAGATAAGATTTTTAATTTCTCAGAAATTTCTTCAAGTCGCGCACGCAAAAAATCCCGCGAACGTCGTCCAGATCGTTTTCTTGAACGTGATTCAGAGGTCATCGCCTAAGGAGAAAGCGGTCTGAGTTGCATTCTTGGTAATAACTGAAGTCCACGTACGGCGTGATTCTTTCACCCAGAACCATATAAATAGATGCCCAATCAAAATCTCCCGGTAAATATTCTGACGGGTATAAAAGTGGCGAGATAATCGCGCGTCATTCCATTTATGCCATGCAACAGGGTGAAAGGTGAAAGCTTACAGATTGGTCAAACCTTTGCGTTAACCAGGTGGTCGCAATTTAATGCTGCACTGAATGTGTTGCGGTCAAACAAGCCATTAGGGATCGATGAGATCCCATCAAATTAATGAGAATACTGAACATTCATTAAAATTAGTCGATTGTTAGCAATCGGGTTTGATTATGTATCAGCTTACAACTGCTATAAAATCAAACCAGATTTCCAACCATGATAACTTCTCAACTGCACCAGGAAGATCAGATTTAATAAATGAAAATCAACAAAAAAATGTACTCACGTTGGACAATCCGAAAGGAACGAAGGTGACCTTCATGTACTTGGACATTTTCTTGTACGTTGGGTAGAACTGCTTCGTGATGAAAGCGATGCTGTCAGGGCAAAGGGATTCATAATAGATATCCACCTGTACAGGAGTCTGAAACGAAAAAAATGAAGTGTTACGTTAACAGAGCTGACAAGTTCTGTAGGGTGATTCGAGATTTGATACTCGGTTCGAAACTAACGCAAACAATTCAGGAGGGTTGGAGCAAACTTAACGAGGGCCTGGGACAATAACTCCAAAAAACGAAGTTTCAGTGATAAGCCTCAGATTTCAGAGATATCAGCTGGATGAGAACTTGGGAAAGGAAATGGCACCAAGTTACAAAAACAAGCAAATGGCATGAGGTTTAGGCGAGGAGAACTGTTTGCGCGCATTTCGTGAATTGCGTTAGATTCGCGGAGATATTGTACCAAAATATGCCAAGTGGGGATTAGGAACAGCGTCTGAAAGGTGCTGCACTGACGGTAGAATGCACGAACACATCTAGGGAGAATCGAAACGAGCGGAAAAGAAGTAAAGAACAGGTTTCCAATTCATTTACGCAAACGAATCAAAATTATATTTACAAGACCGCGGGAGCTGCAGGTAACGGCGCCGTGTGCATGGCAATTTAATTCATTCTCAGTTCGGCAGAAGCACATGAGAACGATCAAAAAAATTGAAACACGTACTCTGTAGCATTCACTCATCGTAGTCTCCACGGAATCATTTTCGTACCTTAGCTTTTAGTGCGTGAGAACTAAGACAGTCGTGTAAGAAAAATAGACTGCACTGAGCTCCATTATGGTCGCCAAGAGGGGCTTTACTCTTGGAATGACGAAGTGGAAAATCTCAAAGGCGGACCATAGACAAGTTCCTTTGGGTAAAATCCTCGCCACCCCGCACTTCAATTAACCTTGATGTAACCCCAACTTTCCCAAGGTTGAGGCCAGGGGTGGGAAGCTTACGTCACGTAAGAGGATTGGCGGGCCGGGCCGAATACAGTGTCCGAGCATCGCACTCATCGACTATCGTTCCGAATTAAAATAAGTTTTAAAAAGATCGGGAGAAAGTACAAAAATGTCATTTCATTCAAAAATGATTTTATGCCGCCTTTTGAAACCCTAAAGTGCTGCAAACCCAGAGGTTTTATCGGATACGCATGAAGTACGGCCATGACTACTACAAATTTAATTCACTGCAGTGTTACCATCGAAACATATTGGCCTTGTAAGTGCCAACCCGAGATGATTTTTCGAAATATATTTTTAAAGGCGTGCCATCAAGTTCGTTCCTCCCGAAGAAAATGTGGGAAAGTCGAACGTGACACCAGGAGGAATCCCAATCAACTCGGACTAGCTACGTTTCCAGAAAGTTCGCCCCCTACCCAACACCATCGAACTCGCCGTTCAAAGGCTGGTTTAGAAAAAAATGCATCCACAAAAATGAACAAATGGACCACCTGCTTGCATAATAGATTCAATAGCTTAAAATCCATCACGCTAAAATCGTGACACGCAATGAGTCCAATTCGCAGTGGTAAGCTAAGACACGCTGAGGACAGCGAGATAATTCATAGTCATGAATACCGAACAATATACCGCCAAATTAGGTGTCTAATTCGGCCAAGAAATCATAGTCTTGGATCAAATAATTTTCGTATCTCGGGACTAATATTGGGGCGAAATTCGTTTAAGCAATTCATTGCATCCAAATTTAAAAAAATTGTTTTACGGTGAACTAAGAGTAATAACCACCTACGGGAAAATGATTTTTCAGTGAAATTGGGGGACACTTCCAAATAACTCTACAGTTTTCACTGGTTCTCACAATGACTCACGAGAGTGGCATTTCTCTCATGTTTCTGTACGGGCGGTGGAGAGGATGAGAAGTTCGGAAAGCAAGGAGAAGAGGGTGGGAGAGGTAATGGGGGATTGGGTGAAATCTCTGAGGAAGGAGAAAGGTAGGAATGGGAAAACGGCCGAGGAAGCTCCAAATCAACAAGTTACTTTTACCGACGTTATAGAAGTCCGGTTGGGACGCACGCCTCCTGAAGACACGTCACGCAAGAAAAACCAAACAGTCAAAATGACAAAGAAGTTTCTTCGATAGACATAGACAAAGGCGTAAATACATAGGCGTATGTTAATACATAGACATAAATACTCTAGAAAGATAGGAACAGAAATGGAATTTTAATACTGCAGCCACAAACCAAAAGCTTCAATCGTTTCATAAAACGTCGTCATTTAGTTCAAGTAGTCAAAATTAACATGACAGAAAAAAGGTTTTCATCCTTCGGGAATTAATTATTCTCTATAGATGGAATAAACTAAAAAACTTGAATCGACCAGCTCGAGATGGATCTTGAATCGATCATTTGCGCTGAAAATCTTTACAATATAGAGTCCAGCTTAACTCCGTAATCACTGATATTTCTACCCAGTTCCCTCGTTAACTACACAAAATATTATATTTAATTTTTTCCGAATAATGAAAATCACTGGTTCTGAGACTGCCACGCCCCATTAAAATGTGGGAGCAGAAAAACACCTTCGAAAAATCAACTAGGGTAATGAGCCTGTTTCTTCGCGGGATCTACGAATTGAAAGCGGCGACAGTTTTCCAAAATATATCTTACCTGTGCATTAGTGATGGATGTGGCCGAGAAGGCCAGGAAAACCATGAAAACGGCAAACACCGACATGACGACTTCTTGCGGGTTGAATTTGACAAGGAGTGACTGATTCCAAGACGACGTACAACCTCAGAGAGTTCGACTCAGAAGAGAAGCAAGCACCTCAAGAAGAATCAGGAGACCGCTTGTAGTTTTGGAATGTGAGCATCTCGCCCCCCACCCCACCTTCATAAAGCCTCCTCATTGGTTGATGGAAAAAGCGGCATAGGTAGCGTCACAGCATGATGTGGCGAAGGTGGCGCCACTTATAGAAGCGCGGGATCCTGTTTCATTAGGACAATTGGAAGATAAAAATTGTGGGAAATACAAACCTTGAAAGGCGCAGACAGAAGAGCAGCTTAAGTTCTTAAAACTTGGTTCGAGGTAAACGAGGAAAAAATTACTGCAGTTAATTTACAATAATCATGCGCTTTAAGTAATTGGAATTGGCAATAAATAAAAAGGTGATAACTTGATTTGATTTTAATATTCAAATGAGTCCAAATTAATTAATTTCGAAACAATCAAAAATATCTTGTACACTAATGTGCGTGATGTGTAATTTGGATATATAGTTATCTCTACGTTCTATAGTATAGTTATCTCTACGTTCTCTACTCTACGTTCCATAGTATTTTCCTATGGAACGTAGAGTTAACAGCTTTTATTCTTCTATGTAACTACTGTAAAAAAAAGTGTTTCTATGTGATCTCTGTGCTTTGGCTCCCACCTATCCTGGCAGTGAAAGGGAGCAGCTTATTGGGGAAGGCGAAGAGTGGGCACATCATAGCAAAATGAGTGGGCAGAAAAGAGAACGAACAAATATTTATTCACATGTTTATTTTAAATAAATATTTCAAAGTTATTTAGAACAGAAATAAGAAATGGAAAAAAGAGCCTGATAAGTAAAAGCAGAGAACATTTTCAATAAATATTTGTCTTTCTATAAAGTAGTATTAGTAATATTTTTGCTTATAGGGTGCTTTTACAGGTATGGTCAGTTTCCACCTCTTCAAATCATAGAAAAAACCCTATCAGACAAACACAATACCCATGCCCTATGCAAGACTCCAACCCATGACCTTCTTAACAAGAGCACCCACAGTGAACCGTTAGTGGAGAGGACCGGTGTTGGCTGATGGCCAGATGACATCGGCTTGCATATGGTTGCCGCCTTCCAGCAATAGGCGTAATCAGGTGGTGTGGGTTTTAGTGGGTATGGGCCTAACGAAAACCCTGACTGAGTCTCATACTCCCCAGGGCCCTGGGGGTGCGTAAATGCATTTCCCACACCACCTCAAAAAAAAAAATTAGGTGAGCATGGTACCCCAGGTAAATCCAGCCAGCTCTATGAAGTCAATGATGCCATTTTGGCTTACTGTATCCACCCATTATTTATGATGAGGTGGCTTCCAAATTGGCAAGAACTCCAAGGGAACCTACAAAAGAACTTAATCATGAATTTCTCTTGCTCTAGAAGTGATGGAACATGGATCTTATACAGGATTTTTGGTCAAAGAACATTTACTTAAGGAACTTTTTTTCCAAAACCTCAACAAAAAACCCTGGAGGGATAGTGCATCATTTGCATAGGTTGAAAGTTCTTCACATTAATATTCAGTGTCTGCACAATAAATTACTTTCTGAAGTTTTCGTTAACTAATCATAAACCTGATGTGATTGGTGTCAATGAATATTGGCTTATGTCTATTGAACTGGACTCCTTCACTCCTCCAATATTTTTTTATTTTCGTCTAATAACGTATTTGGAATCACATAATTTATTATCCATGCCTCACCATGGTGTTTGGAATTCTAGATCCACAACTATAGCCATCTACCATATTATTAAACAAATTTTACCTTATCTTGTCAATAGATTAGAATCCCTTGTTTTATCATTTTAATTTTTCTAAAGATTTTGATTTTGTGAACCATCATCTATTATTATTGAAACTCTTGGACTTTGGTATTAGAGGTACACCATATGACTGGATCAAGCCCTAAGTGAAAGGCGACAGTGTTGTTCACACCAAAGATGGGACCTCTTATGCATCTTCTACAAAAAAGGTTACCTGTGGAGTTCCTCAGGGATGTTCTTGGGCCAATGCTGTTCCTCTTGTTTATAAGTGACCTTCCACAATTATTAAAAACCTTACCCTGCGCACTTCCTATATTGTATGCAGATGACACTAATGTTTTGGTGGCAGATGCTACAATAGATAGCCTGGTATTAAATGGAAATAATATTGTACACCAGCAAGAGTGGTGTGATCAAAATTCTCTCCTATTTTGTTTTAACCTTATTAAGTTTTAAGGTTAAAACAACTTCAATTTATTTTGCTAGCAAACATAAGCCTCAATCAGATGTTTCTGTTAACTTTGATGGTAATTCCAAGATTCCTAGAAACACTTAAGGCCTATTTTCTGGGTGTTACTCTAGATAGCAGACTTTCCTGGGGAGTCACATCTCGATTCTCTGTAGCAAACTAAGCTCATTGTTTTTTTTTAATTTGTATCATTAAACTAAGTATCTATAGTGAAGTATTATTGTCAATTTATTGAGTGTTATTTCGGTGAGTTCTATTCTCATGTGATACTTAGTATTCTCTTTTGGGGCCCCTTTTCCATTGCTAATGTTATTTTTTAAATCCAAGAGGGTTGTAATGTTGATATGTAATACACCCCTCAGTGCACCTTGTCTGGATGTCTGTCTCTTTAAAAAACTAGGTAGTCTTCCTCTCCCTTACAAATGTCCATTCTCCGTTATTGTTTGTGCTAAACAAAATATTTCCAAATGTACCGCTAAAAACTGATATCATGACAACACATGGGCATATGATCATTTAATAAGCTTCCTAAGGAAGTCAAATGCATTAAAATGCCACTTTTCAAATGTAAACTCTAAGAATACCTCTTGGAAAATGTATTTTACTCAATAATTGTTTACTGCAATTACTCCTGTACTTAATAAAGTTATTTTTTTCTCCTATATCTGCATTGAAAATCATTGGACAACTAAACATTATTATTATGGAAGTTCTGTGGAAGAGGACTATGCATTTTGAGATGAAAAAGGAGATTCCATGCTGTAAAAAGGAATAAAATTTAAATAATGCAATTTCTTAGTGACAAATCAAAATGTCAAATTAACATGAATATTGTTTTGAAAATGTTTTTTGTGCATTATAACACTGGCCTCACATCCAGTGCACCTGTGTAAGGATGTTTATTTTATTTACAATTGCAAAAGAATAATTTTTTGGACTCCATGTTTGAAACATTATTCTTTTGAAAGGAAATGAACATTTCTTGAAGCTGAAATTATAGTGAGATGAATAGATTGGTTAACCATGTGTTCTTCAGATTACTTAATCATGGAAAATGAATGAACAGCCAGCTGACTGTAAATATGTGGTCAGAATGTTTGAGTCTCTCAATTTAAAATAATAATATTTGGATTGATTAAAATTTGGTAGTAACAAAGAATTTGAAATTTTAAAATGTGTTAAAGGTATGTATTTTGATTTTAAAGTATATATATTTTGAAATTATTTTATATTTGAATCAAAATTATAATTCTTGTGAGTCATTCATATTGTTTTTTAAAAATAGAATTGTAATGAATTCTTTTCATAAACACCATGATTCAAAGACAGTGTTAGGATATTTATCTTCATTAGATCACAGGAAAATAAATAAATATAGCAGTGATAATGAAAATAAAGCAATATATTTTTAGAGAACTGTAAAATACAATGAATTTTATAACCTCAATATCATTCATAGTAACAATGTGATTTTTAAAAACAGAATACATATATCTGAATGACCAGAAATTTCCTTTGACTTTCAGTTCAATGCATATGTTAACGTGTCCTATTATATAAGTGGCAAAGCACATGCAAAAGTTTATTACAAAGTTATTTTTCTCAATGATAAAATATGACACATTGCTAAAAGTAATATATTAGCCCAATTTATACATAAGAGTAATTAGGGAAAGTAATTGAATCATAAATTTACTTTGAATTCTGACACAATGAACTTTGATGGGTTTTGCTTGCTTTCTTCTGAATTTCCCATCACGTTAACAAAATACTTCTAGAACCTGATAGAGGATTTGGAATTACATAAGGAAATAAAATTATTGGGTTACAGAGAATTGGATTCCAATTACATAAATAAGATATCCAGTAAAATTTTTCTGACCATATTAACAAATTCATCTGACTCTATTAAACTTACAGCAAATGGGTGATTAGTTATTTTACATGTGCATATGCATTACATATCTCATATTTGTACATTCTCCCAAGAAGAAATTACTTAAGAGATTCAACATGACTTACATCATTCCAGAGAAATATTAAATCAGTCTCCTTTTTCATGTTTCAATTACAACCTCTGAAAGCAGGCAACTTACTGAAGACATTAGTAAGGTTGAACATCACTTTGAGGTACAATGGAACATAAACTAAGTCAATCAAGAATAGAGACAATGCGAAACGAATTGTTTTTACAAGTATGAAGAGAAGTTAGGCTGAAAAACCGATAACACATTTTTAGGCATATAAGGATGTACATATTTAAGGCTAGAGATAGGTGTGGAACGCAGTAAAGAATAATCCAAAAATATACTGGCTGGGCATTATTATAGTATGTCACAACATTAAATGCACCTTAATCTTAAATGTGGGGTCACCATGAGTTATGGTCTTCACTACCATAAAAAAACTTTAAATAAATCAGAAGATATATTTAAATAATCCTTTGAACTTCTGAACTGCACAAAGAATGTCCTGAAAATGGTTCAAAATATTAACCACTATATTATAAAGAAGAGGCAAATACTAAGCTCAAGAAAAATATCACTCCAAACAAGGAAGCAATATGTGAAAACATTCATATGGAGCATGGCACTCTAT
>WURS02035783.1:0-15496 GCA_011762765.2 Rhinocypha anisoptera
TGAATTCGACTCAATGTGAGGTCAACATCAGAAGGCGAAGTGCCAATGAGGATTCCAATCGACTGAGGTTCAAACGCTAGGCGGCGTTGTGAGCAGTCAGCAGAAAGATCTTGTTGGTGGTTCATTAGTAGTGGACACTCGAACAATAAATGATGACAATTTTGCACTCCTCTACACCGGCACATTGGGTGGGTTCGAATTCCCATTCGGTGCAAATAAGCTCCAAACTTGCCATGTCCTGTCATGAATTGAGTGCGTACAAAGTTGTGCTGTATCTTCCCAATGACTTGACGATGGTGGAGTGTTGGAAAGATTTCTCGAGTCCAAGCTGCTTTGTCCGAGTTGATCCACTGATTGTTCCATTTTGATAAAGTTACTGATCTAAGTGCTTTCTTAGCGTAGCTAATGGGGGCTGGCAAGACTAATTGAACGGCGCTTGGTGACAGATAGCTCTTGGCAAGTTGGTCAGCTCTCTCGTTTCCAAAGATGCCAACATGTGCTCGTACCCAGTGCAGTCGTACTTTTGTGTTTGAGTGGTGAAGAGAGAGAAGTTTTTCTTGTATATCGATGACCAAGGGGGATCTGCTGTTCCTATCACGAGTTGCCATAAGCGAAGATCGCGAGTCACTGTGTAGGGCCACCTGCGTTGGTGGTCTTGGGAGATCAATCAGGTATTTGAGTGCTTCATTGATTGCTGTAAGCTCAGCTTGAAAGACAGAGCAGTGGCTAGGAAGACTATAATGCTTTGAGTGCGTTTCAGCTTCATTTTGATATACAACATATGCGCATCCGACTCCATCGTCGCCTTTTGAGCCGTCAGTGTAGATGTTGAAATCAACTTCAGATGCTTCTCGCTGTTCAGCTAGATTCACAAAGTGTTGTATTGATACTGATGGGTGTCGGTAACAAGGTTCACTCATTTGAATCGGCACTGTTGATGAGTCTGGCAATGTCAGTTCGCCAGTTGATTTTGCAATGCGTAAAAGTGGATATTCTTTAGCTTTTTCAGATAGAGGTGGAACATTGGCAAGAATGCAAAGAGCGTCGTGGGATACAGTGCGGTATGCCTTGCAGACTCGAAGCAAGCAATTTCTTTGTATTTGATTTAGAATTTTGGTTGCCCACATAAAATTTAACGCTGTTCCCCATATCTCGACAGCAAATAAGACTAGAGGTTCTACTGCTAGTTGATATATCTCCAGAGTTACATCAGAGTTCAGACCCCATGTATTTCGAGCCACGCTTGTCAACCATGTGCAGAGTTGGCGCGCTTTTGTTTGGATGTGAAGTAGATGCTGTCTCCAGTGAAGTTTCTTGTCGATGATAACACCAAGATAACGAAAGTGATCGACTAATTCTAATCTCGAGCCATTCATTGTGATGCTTACTTTCGGTTGACGTCTTGTTCTGTGAATCACCATTGCTTTAGTTTTAAGCTCGTTGAATGACAGTTTTACATTTTTGCCCCAGTTGGTAATTAGAGAGATTGCTGTATTGGTTTTTAACTTCAAGTTGTGCACATTCGTATCCCAGCAAATTAGAAGAAGATCATCGGCAAATGCAATAAGCTCACAGTCACCAGGAAGATTTAACTGAAGAACTTCATCATACAGAATATTCCAGAATCCCGGTCCACACGCTGAACCTTGCGGGCACCCTCTGGTGACATTCTTACTAGCAGTCTGACCAGCAACCTCCAGTTTAGCAGTTCGATTTGATAAGTAGTTCTCACAGAGGTGCCACAAGTTGTGCGGAATGGAAAACTGTTTGAGTCGGTGGAGAATAGCGGGCCAGAAAGCGTTGTCGAATGCTCCAGACACATCAAGTGATACAACTGCGCCAATCAGCCTATTTTCTCTGATATGTTTAATTCGATTAACTACTTGAGAAATAGCATCAATCGTGGATTTCCTCGGAGTAAAACCATATTGTTTTTCCGACAGTAGTTCTCGCGATCTTAGGTTGTAGTTGATTCGATCAATGAGAAGTTTCTCAAGTATCTTGCCGGGGACTGATATTAAACTGATCGGTCTCCATGCTTTGGCATTTGCTGAGCCAGCTGAAGATGCTTTTGGGATAGCTCGGACTAGTGATGACTTGAACCAGACGGGAAAGTGTTTGAGGTGGAGACAGAGATTGTAAAATTTATTAAATACGTCTGGAGTAACATCATAAGCCACTTTAATAATATTAGCGGAGATGCCATCTTCACCTGGCGATTTTTTGTCATTCTGTCTGCTGATTACATCTGCAATCTCTTCTCGTGAGAAAGGCAAATCATCTTCAGTAGGTTCAATGCACTCACAAGTCGCCTCACGTCGTACCCACTTGTGATAGATATTGTCCAACGTCAAATCATCATCCGGCAGGAAGCTTTCGAGTAAGTGAGTCACAGTAGACTGCGCATCCTGGGTATGCGTGCCATCTGGTTTGATCAGCGTTGTTGGTAGTTTTCGCTTTTGTCCGGAACTCAGCTTGTAGGCCTTTTTCCATATTGTGTCATGATTCTGAGATGAAAGAAAATTTCGAAAACAATTCCTCTTTGCTTTAATCACTGCCTCTTGGAATGCTTTCTGGTCTTGTTGGTATACAATAAGACTTTCTGCTTTAGTTCGAGGTGTAGCTGCTCTCAGGAGTCTGTTCAGTGAATTATTTCTTTTCCTTTTTAATTCTTCAAGTTCCGGAGACCACCATGGAACAGGATTATTCCGTGGTTTGATAATTGGCAGTGTGTTGGTAGCAATATTTATCAAATCAGAGAAGATGTGACTTGTGGCTTGATCCAGAGCATCAGAATTGTTGATCGTGTTAAGCTCATCTCTCCACCAACACGCTTGCTCTTCAACTTTCTGCACGAATCGAGACCAGTTTATCTTGCCATGAGTAAGAAACATTCTTGTGGAGAACGTACAAGGAGTGTCTTGTTCTGTTTGCAGATCAATAGAAATGACACGGTGATCAGAGGATGTGACACCGACAAGTACGTTCCAATCAAGAAGCCTCGGCAATAGAGCTTCATTGCAAACAGTGAGATCTATATGACTTTGAAGGATGTTATCGCTTCGAATAGCAAAGAAGGTTGGTTGGTCATTATTGTTGAGCAAATGAAGACGATTGGAAGCAATGAAGTCGGCAGTATCTCTTCCTCTTTGATCCGTTCGGTTTGATCCCCATAAGTTGTGATGACTATTAAAATCACCGCACACAAGCACGTTTCTACCTGCATGTCGAATTAGGTTCTCGAGAGTGTCAAGATATGGTAATATTGGAACATGGTCACCGTTTGAGTCGCGAATTGGCGGAATGTAAACTGAGATCAGCGTGAATTTAAAATTTCCAAGTGTGATCGAGCAGGCGCAGAGATCTGGAGTAGTGTATTGCTGCAGATGAATTGCTTTTGCTTTGTTGGACACTATAATGGCGGCTCTTGGCCTTGAATTTGTTGGGTTACTGGATATAATAGTAAAGCCAGAAGGGCAGGGGATTGTGTTTGCTCTGATATAAGGTTCTTGAACGGCGGCAATAAAGATTTCGTTTCTTGTCATATACTCAAAGAATTCGCTGCTGGCTAGGTGGTTTCTACCAAGGTTGTGCTGTAGTATGATATTCGTCATTGACAGGTGATTAGTAGCCATAGTCAATGTTTTCTTTCATTCTTTGAATTGCATCTTTCCTAGACTGGCAGCAGCTATCAGTGGCATAGTGGTCAATTGATCGTCTGGGTTTACCACGTCTTTCAGCGGTTGAGTTGTGCCTGACGCAGTTGGAGCAACGTTTCACTCGAGGCGACTTGCATTCATTTCGCTTGCAATTGTCACCTGCACACTTTGGACAACTAGCTAAGATTGTCGGGTCACTGTTTTGGTTGCGAAGTCTACAAGCATGCTGCTTGTGTCCAAAACCTTGACAGTGGAAGCATTGGCTGGGTAGATTGCGTTCTTGTAAAAAGCGTATGTTCCACAAAGTAGCCATTCTGAAACCGCGACTAGCAATGACTTGATAAGCTTTGGGTGAAAACTCCATAAAAATAAGACTGTCCTTCTTAAGAGTTTCTCGCATGTAAACAATCTCAAAATCACTTTCAGTCAGGAATGAGTTCTTTGCCAGTAAATCACGCTTGATCACTTCCTTGTTACGATTAGTACCTTCAACAAGGAGTGTAAACGTTGGTTTGCGTTTGCATGGAACTTCAACATCAAGATCACAGTGGCTTTCTATAATCATCTTCTCCAATTCTTTGATGTCAGATGAAGAATTACATTTCACTGTAATTCCAGCTCGTTTTGTGCGCCGAATACCAGCTACATTGATCGTAGCACCAGAAATTTCAATCTTGTTCTTGAGATACTGCTTGGTGTTCTCACTGCTAAGAGATTCTGCCGGTTGAGTAGAGCTCGATCGTGGATAAATGTTAACCGCATAGGTTTGTTGTGATTGAGGTTGAGTCATGTGAGCGTGTTGAGTGTTGCCACTGGCCGCAACAGCTGCGGCATATACACGCTGCGGCTGGCCTCGGTTTGCCTTCAAACTGGAATTCTCCTCATTCAACTTGGCATTCTCCGTTTTCAAGTTGACATTCTCAATCATCAAAGTGGCGCTATCGTTCTTTAAAGTGGAAATCTCAGCTTTCAAAGTTGAATTCTCCGCTTTTTGAATGGCAATATCACACTCCTGCCTTGCAAGAGTAGCACGAATCAGAAGGATGTCAGTGGCGTTGATCTTGCTCGGAGGAGATGCAAGAAGATTCATGATTTCCTCACGGGTTAATGATGGAACAGGTGGGCAACTTTCATCATCGCTAGATTCACTTAACTCATCACGAACCCTCTTTGTTTGGTTCTTTTTGCTGTTTCTCTTGTTTCCCATGGTGATCAGTGGCGCACTGCGCTGTAGATGGTATCAATCGAACCCTCGTCTTCACCAGAACAATTTCGTGCCGGTAGTTGGCCCCTTGAGTCGAGAAGGGGAGAGAATACACCGGATAATTCTCTTTGGTTCCAGGAGGTTGGTTTGTTGACGTGTTGTCGCTTCGGCGGCTATTTCGACTCTCAATTCGAATCCTATTGTCGGTATCTAACTTTTATTGTTATGATTCGAATTCTTAACCAATTCGATTCTAATTTTTACTGTTGTGGTTCAATTTTTTGCTTAATTCTTCGAATTCTCACTCGATTCAATTCGAAGTTACATTTTCTCAACAATCAATTATTTTCATTACTTTTATTATAAATATTATTATTGTGACCTATACATATTTATTTTAATTTTGAACATAATTATAACATTTATAATAAAATGCATATTTATATTTACATATATATTGAAATATTGTGAAAGTATATATATACGGATATCAAAGTTGAGAGTGGCATCTTGTGTAAAGATAAAGAGGGAAAAATTCACAAAAAAATGTCGTATCTTCGTCGGTATATTTTCATAAAAGCCAAGGTAATATATAAAAACAAAGAAACAATAACAAACGTATTTGTTTGATTTGATTAAATTAGAATGTTGTTGTTGTTGTTGTTTAGACATCGGTACAGTCGATGCGAAAAAAGGTGTAGAAATAGTGTTGCACTTGGTCGACAATCGAGTTGTTGTGGAAGCGGCCATCGAGACTAGCAATCGGGTATTCGTCGATAAATTGCTACAATTAGACCGAAAAAAAAACAATTGATTAATTCCGAAAATTCATTTTAATTCTTATTAACACTCGAATAGGTTGTGTTTTTGTATACCCTTTGAAAATATTTTATGATTTAAAAACTTAACCTATTTGAAAGATTTATTATGTGTTATTTAAAAATTTAACTTATGTTAAAAAATTCAGAATTTTTTGTCAAGGGTTTCAATATTTTTAAAAATTGTCAAAAAATGTCTTGGGTCAAAAGTGACCCCTAAAACCCAACCAAGTGTTAACCAAGAAAAAATTTCCATCAAACTAGACTTAATCCAAAAACAAAATCCAAATCCATAAACTTAAACATATTTTTCAAAAAACAATACATGCATACACTTTTCAAAAAAAGAATTCGAAAAATCGCAAATTTATTTCGATAATAAATTCGTGAAATCAGGAATTTTTTTTCAAACAAAATTCGCATTTCAAAGTACCCCAGTAAAGTTCACAAAATCAAGAATTTAATGCACAATAATTTTAAATTCGTGAAATTGCAATAAATATAGAATTTTGATTTTACAATTTGTAAAAACGCAAATTCTTTTTTTATATAAAAATTTAAAAAATTCTAAATCGTGATGGTACCTCAAAATTCGTAATTTCGCAAATTCTAAATTCGTGAGTAGTTTTAAATTCGCAAATTCTATTTTTAAAATAAAGTGTGTACAGTTCCAATCTATCCCAACTTAACCAGAAAATAATACAAATCAAACCTATCTCAAGCTAACCAAAACAGTACAGTTCACAACCAAACTCGCCAAACCATTTAAACTTTTATTCTCTCTAAACTTCAAAACACATTCCCAACACTCTCTCCACAGCACTCACCCGAAGAGCGGTTTTGCCCGCATTTCTCTCGGCATCGCGAGCACGATAGAAATCCCTCACCGACTCGTAGGCATCAAGAATAATGGCAATAAACAGTGAAACAATCACATAAATAAAGAGACAGATGAAGAGATAGAAGTAGACACGTGAGAACCACCAGATGATGCTGTTGCTTCGAACGTCCGTGATGAAGAACGTTGCAAACATATCGTCGCCGTTCATCAACGAGAAGAGACACTCTGAGGTCGAGCTTAGGGTTCGAAACTTGAGATGATGTGGACCAAGCACCACCCAGCCGCAGAAGCAAAAACCACTGGAGAGAGGGAGGAAAACAAAATTGTTAAATAAATCAAATCAATTCGAATCCAAAATCACTCAATTCGAATCGAATCACTTCACTTGAATTCTAAACTACTCAATTCGATTCGAATTCCAAATTATTCAATTCGATTCGAATTCCAAATTATTCAATTCGATTCGAATTCCAAATTATTCAATTCGATTCGAATTACTTCACTCGAATTCCAAACCACTCGAGTTGATTCGAATCACTTCATTCGAATCCTAAATCACTTAATTCGAAACGAATTACTTCATTCGAATTCCAAATACCCCGTTTTGAAACGAATAACTTCATTCGAATCCCAAACTACTCAATTCGAATCACTTGATTCGAAACGAATCACTTCATTTGAAACGAATCACTTCATTTGAAACGAATCACTTCATTCGAATTCCAAACTACTCAATTCGAATCACTTGATTCGAAACGAATCACTTTACTCGAATTCTAAACTATTCGATTTAATTCGATTCACATTCAAATTCAAAATTATTCGATTCGATTCACATTCAAATTCAAAATTATTCGATTCGATTCAATTCACATTCAAAGTCCAAATTATTCGATTCGAATCACTACACTTAAATTTCGAATCATTCAATTTGAATCGAATCACTTTACTCAAATTCTAAACAATTCGATTCGATTTAATTCACATTCAAATCACTCCAATTCGATCTGAATCACTTAACTCAAATTTCGAATAACTTTATTCGAATCGAATCACATTATTCAAATTCCAAATGAACCAATTCGAATTGAATCACTTCACTTGATTCGATTCAAATCAATCGATTTTCTCTCCCAATCACACCTACCCATAGATCAGAATGGCACAAAGCAAAAATCTCAAAATGTTCGGAATCGATCTCTTGACAGTTAAAATAATCACATTATAGCTGCGAAAGTATCCAAGGTAGCGAAGAAGACCAAGCCACACCAGTAAGTTACCGATTCCGAGGAAAAGTGAGCAACCAGTGTAGTTTGCAAGGTTAATCAGTTCGGGTTGTTGCATTCGAATCTTGAGTACGGTTCCAGTGATGATCAACAAGTCGTTGAGGCAGATCATCAAGATCCAAAAATCGATAAACTCAAGCCGGTCTTGTGTCTGGAGACTTTCTCGAAAAACCTATGAGTAGAAGATTTAGATTAGAACAATTTTATCTAGATTGATAAGGTTATTATAAAATGTAATAACACAAAAAGTTAGAATCGAATCGGATAAGAATTCGAATCATAACAACAAAAGTTAGATTTGAATCGGTGATGAATTCTAATCACAACAGTGAAAGTTAGATTCGAATAGGCGATAAATTCGAATCCCAACAGTAAAAGAAAGATTCGAATCGGTGATGAATTCGAATCACTACAGTGAAAGAAGGTTCGAATCAGTTATGAATTCGAATCTTACTGCGCATGTTCGAGAAGTGTGTCCGAAAACTGTCGTTAAAATATTTAAAAATTTTTAAAAATCAAAATATACGAATCATAAGTCGATAAATAAATTATCAAAATAATCAGTTCTGAGGTGAGTCTTGAAGTATAAGTTTTTGGCATTTTAAATTGTGTATTAATTCCTTAAAATGCCCAAAATTAGAATTCAACATTCCAAAAATTAATTTAATTTTGGCTTAAAGTTGATCATAATTCTGTTCAACCTTTTAGTCCGTGCCACTCTTACCTGATCAAAGAAGTGTTCGGTTTCAAGTCTCAACAACTGCCCACGATAGATGGATCGAATGCAAAGCAAGATCGACATCAAACAAAAGACAATCACAATCCAATTAAGCACTTTCAACAGTGGCGACGAAGCTGGATGAATGTCATACGAATCCGATTCGGAATCATCTTGTTTCATCTCGACACTAGCACACTTGCGAATCAACTTGTCAATACCAAGATCAACCACAATGGTGGCATCATGTCCCGAAGCATCGTACTCGATGGTAACGTTGATATCGTAACACCGAGCCAAATTTGGATCATTAGCCGAATCGAAGAATATCGCTCGTAACGGTAGAATCAACTTTAACATCACTAATTGATGGAATGAGATAGTAAAGTTATGATGTTCAAACACGGTTCGAACATCGAACTTCTCAGTCCACTGGGGATCGCCCGATGGGTAGAGATGATCGATTTGAAGTGTATCAAACTGAACGTCATCATCGTGGATCAACTGGTGTTTGGTTGGATTGAGCCGTCGGTTGCGGTAAGACCACTTTTCGAAAACCAAACTCGGGTAGTGTGACTCGCGAAAGCCGAATGGACCCACCGAGAGTTGGGTTAGGTTGGCAAAACGTTGCGAGGCATAGTTGAGACTGGCGTAGAAGTGTTCGGTGGTGTAGATGGCGTAGGCACCGGTGGAGGGTGGGTAGGCCACGATCTCTCGCGTTGGGTCCCAGTGGTCTAGAAATTTTTAGTTAAGAATCGAATTTAATTTTGATTCAAAATAAATATACTAAAAAATAATGCTCATTTTTACAAGAGTTACAAGAATGCTAAAGCACCGTGTCTTTTGTTAAAAAACGGCAGCAAAGCAGCCGAGGTCGAATTCTAGTTATCATAATTCGAAGGGCTATGCAAAAAAATCAAATCAAATTGAATGAGATTTGGAAAAGTTCGAATTCAAATTATGCACAAAATTCGAATCGAATTAGAAGAAAATTCGAATCATAAGACAGAAAAAGTTAAATTCGAATCACAACAATGAAAGTTAGATTCGAATCGGTTAAGCAAAGTTACTGTGCAAAAACGTTGAAAATGAGTGCAAATATTTAACTATTTTCGGTGAAAATAATTTTTCGTAGTTCGATTCGAATTCTTTTCCAATTCGATTCTATTTTTTTAGTGTTATGCTTCCGATTTTTATTTGATTAGATTCTAACTTTCTTTGTTATGTTTGCCATTCTCATTTGAATCTATTCAAATTTGTGTTGTGATTCGAATTCTTATTGGATTCATGTCTATTATTAATATAGATAATTTCAAAGTTAGAACCATACCAAGAAGAATCTCCCGAAATGCATTGCGCATCCCCTCCTCCGCAGACAGATAGTTGGACATCTCATTGCCAAACTTGACCAATTGAAAAGTGACAAAGATGATCTTCAACATCTGAAAGGCAAGCTTGAACGGAACTCGCCGTTTGATGCGCCACTTGTCAATAGGTGACATGAAGTAGTAGCACAACTTTCGTTGTAGAAGCTCTTTGCTGATCAACTGATTGCCGGGCAACAGAATCTGCTGATCCGAAGACGAGGTGGTGTTCAAATGAGATGAAGATACGTTTGGTGGCGGGTGACTATCGTTGATCGAGGTCCAACCTCGGGGAGGATTCCGACGACTGCCTTCTACCGGGTCATCCTCCTCTTCTTCATCGCTCGAGGTCATCGGGTCAGCGTGAAGACGTTCGGTGAACTCTTCGTAGTTTATCGCAGTCGACATTGTCTAAGAGAAAAATAACAATAAAGCTTATTATAATTATAAACAAAACATGGTAAGCATAGAAAAGTGGTCTCAGAAAACAAAACACAAAAAGTTTGAATGAGAAAACTCGAATTATAACACCAAAAGATAGAATCGAATCGAATGAGAATTCGAATTATAACACTAAAATATTAGAATCGAATCGAATGAGAATTCGAATCATAACACCCAAATGTTATAATCAAATCGAATGAGAAAATTCGAATTATAATACCAAAAGTTAGAATCGAATCTAATTAGAATTCAAACCATAACACAAAAATATTAGAATCGAATTGAATGAAAATTCGAACCAACTGCGCAAGCCTAGAAAAGTTTGGCCAAAAACTTTTTTTTTTCAACAAAAATAGTCCATCACACTGGTAAGAATAAAAAAGTTGCCTCAAAAAAACAAAATCCCAAAACTACAATTCAGTTAAAAAAATTAAACAAAACAAGTAAATAATCCTTATTTTTTCCTCGCATCTCCAATTAAATTTTGAACACAATACAAAAAAATCAACAGGTAGTTCAAATGTCGAATACTTAGAAAAAAAATAATTACAGAATATAGAAAAAAATTAATTGTAAATAGCCTATAAAACCTAATACATTACTTTTATCAAAGTTGATAATCAAGAAATTTAAATCCATTTTGCTGTATAATTTTTTTATTCTTTCTTTATTATTACTTTTACTTTTTGATATGTAATTTTAAACATTAAACAATTGAATAAAATCCTATTTTTTATACAAATTTTTTTGCGTTTAAAAATAAAAACAATCGAAAACCAGAACAGTAATTGGATTCGAATTAAAATTAATTTGCATTTATTATTCCTTATTTGGTAATATTTCTCTACCTTTATAGTTTTTTAAACGAAATAAAGGTTTTATTATACCCCTCAAAAAACAGTATTTGGATAATCCAAACAAAAATAAATGCAACAAACAGGAAAGAAAAGTAAACAGACAAGCAAACTCACTTGAGAATTGAGATCTTTTCTCTTGAGAAGAAGGAGAGTTGTTGAGAGTTGATGCAGCTCAACTAACCGTAGATCGTCATCATCAAAATCAAAGAGTAGAAGAGATGATGAAGTGCACTTGATTGAAGTATCGATTGGCGATAAACAAGAGTGAGACTTGACAACAATCAATCAAGACATCGTAGTTGTCTTTTTTGTCTTCTTCTTTTTATATTTATTTATCTCCAGATAACGGTAAAACCCATGCACGCACTTTTTTCTCTCTGCCAAAAAACAAAAACAAAAAAGCAAGTTGAGTGGAAATAGATCACTTTGATTGGTGTGGAAATAGACATCTTAATGGTTTGTTTTTGGTGGAAATAGTAACTTTAGACTGTTTGGATGGAAATAGCCACCTGCCTAAAATATACACATGTGTTTGCTGTCTTCCCATTGTGTGTGTGTGTGTGTGTATTTGCTGTCTACTTTTTCCCTCATCTCTGGTTTGTGAACTTTGAACTTTTGTTGTTCTCCAAATTTAGAGTAGTGTGAGTTAGGAGGAAATAAGAAGATTAAACGTTTGGGGTTTTGCTTGTTTGGGCTGGTGGCAAATTGCAAAAATGGCGCCAGTTGCAAGCGAGACATCTTCATCCACCGCAACAAATAAGTCGGAAAATAATAAGACCGGCAATAACTCGACGATGAAACCTTCGGGAAACCTTTCGAGCACTTCGAGGTTGATTCGAACCTATGCTCTCTTTGACAACCGGGACTTTTTGCCTCGACCATATCAGGTATTTATTTAAAAAATTGTAGAAACAATATGTTTTACAACAAAAAGAAAGTTTTTGTTTTATTCAGAGTATAAATAAAATTAAAATATTAAATTATTTTTTTAACAACAATCGAAATTAAAATTATGGTTTAATTTAAATTAAATTAAATTTTAGAAAGCAAAAGATTTTAGAAATAACTTTTTTACTGGTCAACATATTGAGAAAAAATACTAACAATTTACAACTAAAACTGACACTTTGCAGAAAATACTGACCAGAGTTGAATTTTCTAACTGACCAAAAATACTGACATTTAAGTTTTTAATTTACTAACCGTTTGCATTATTTTACTAGCCAAAATATTTATTCCCATTTAAAATTTAACAGAATTTAATTCTTGCCAATACAAAGCAAACTTATATAATTCAATTAATTATAAAATAAAAATGTATAAATATTTTATGTATAATTAGTTGTATTATAATTGAATTAGAATTAGTTTTTTAAACTATTTTTTTGGTAAAAACTGAAACTTTAGAATCGAATTCGAAACGAATATTTTGCAACTTTCAAATTTTCATATTCGATTCAACGTATTCTAAACTTTCGAATGACACAAAAAAATATTAGAGAATTTAGGTTAAATTTGGCATTACTCTTTGAATTTTGTGTTTAATTAATTTTGTTTTATTTTATGAATTCTGTTTGCTAAATGATTATTTTTTTATTTATCACACACAAATATATTTTTTTTTCTTGGTAGATTGAATTGTACGAAGCATGCAAGAGTCGCGATACGATTGTGTTTCTCCGTCCCGGCAACGGAAAGCACTTCATCACGGTGATGTTGGTCAAATACTTTGCTCCACTTCGTTCCACTTCCGGTAGTGAATCTACCACTGAAAACCGGAAGCAGATCTACTTCCTTGGAAAATCTCTTCAATCCATCAGTCTCTATGCCTCGGTGTTTCGAGCACACACCGATCTTAAGATTGGCGAGCATCTTGCGGAAGGTCCAAAAACGGTGGAAGAGCTTTCCGGAGCGGATGTTCATCTGATGCTCGATGTTCACTTTGAAGCACTGCTTCGGCAGGGTTTGGTGGATCCGAACAGGATTAATTTGTTGATTCTCGATGATGTTCACAAGTTGTTGCTTGCCAAACACGTTCCGGATATGTATACGACGATTATCAAGAAACTTTTCGAATTGGTACCCGATAATAGGTAAGATGATTTTGTAAAGTAAAATAAAAAATAGAATCGAATTTGGATTAGAATTCGAATCATAACACATAAGGCTAAAATCGAATTTGGATAAGAATTCGAATCATAACACATGAGGTTAGAATCGAATTTGGATAAGAATTCGAATTATAACACATGAGGTTAGAATCGAATTTGGATCAGAATTCGAATTATAACACATAATAAAGTTAGAATCGAATTTAGATAAGAATTCTAATTATAACACATATATAAGATTAGAATCGAATTTGGATATGAATTTGTGCTGTGAGAGTTACGCTACTTCCACTGTGCTTAACCGATTTTCGTTGTTGTGATTCGAATTTATCGCTAATTCGAATCTAACTTTCTGTGTTATGCTTCGAATTTTATTCCGATTTGATTCGAATGTTGTGCATAAATCTTCTAATTCTCCGTCAATTTGATTTGGAATTCGAACGTTTCCAATTCTCAATCTCGATTTGTTTCAATTTTTGCATATTCTTTCCAACTCGAGTTTGACTTCGGCGGCTTTGCCACTGTTTTTCACAAGAGGCAGACTTGGCTTTAGAAAGTTTAGAATATTTTCGGTCGAGTTAGATTTGTTTCTTTCTCTCTCTCTCTCTTTCTTTTCAAAAACATAAAAGTTTAATATTTATTCTCATTTCACTCTCAGATCGTTTCGCATTCTCGGCCTCTCCGCGTCGATCATGATGGAAGAGGTATCATCCAAAGTGTTCCAACGAATGATCTCGCAAATCGAACAGTGTCTCGGGTGTAGCTGTGAGACCTACGCCGATCTGCGCATGATCAACAAGTACTCGATAACCTCAAGAATCCGTCTTCGTCTCTACCCTTCACTGGTCACCACCGAACTGGCCAACCCAGAAGACCCTTGTTTCAAGTTGTCCCTTTTTCAGATTCGCAACTATGCCGCACAGTTTCACCGGTTTGTGTCGAATCTCACCTCAAATCAGTCTGATCAGCAGATGACACTGATCACGAATCAAATGTTGGATCAGATGATTGTCGATCTAATGCATGTTTATGGAACTCTTGGCGAGTGGTGTGCATTGCTTTTAATTGATTGCTATCAACGTGAGATTTATGATACGATCACCTTTTTGAAGTCGGCTGGTTCGAATTATCTCAAGTTGCTCAACTCTGCCTTCTCCACTCTGTTGATGATCAAACGATCCATTTTGATGTATCTTCCAAGAGTGGTGGCGAACAAGTTGAATACCTATGAGAAGGATATCAAAGGCGAAGAGTTGACTCTGAAGGAGTTTTTGGGAATGTCCTCACCGAAGCTTCATCTCTTGGCTTCGATTCTTCGTGATTATCTTCAGGTAAGAAGGTGGTGATAAATAAAGAATTTTTTTACAAGAGGGGCAGCTCTAAGCTTAACCCTTTCGATCCCAAGGATTATCAGTAAAAGATAAGCCTTATATCGCTAATTGAATGAGCGGAACACATACGTCCCGATAGCGCCTTCGAGAGCGAAAGGGTTAACCAAAGTTAGATTCGAATCGGCTAAGAATTCGAATTATAACAACCAAAGTTAGATTTAAATTGGTTAAGAAATCGAATCGTTCTAACTAAAGTTAGATTCGAATCGGTTAAGAATTTGAATCATAATAACAAAAGTTAGATTCGATTCGGCTAAAAATTCGAATTATAACAACCAAAGTTAGATTTGAATTGGTTAAGAAATCGAATCATAATTACAAAAGTTAGATTCGAATCGGTTAAGAATTTGAATCATAAAAACAAAAGTTAGATTCAAATTGGTTAAAAATTCGATTTATAACAACATTGTTGTACTGTGAAAGTTATACTACTTCTACTATGCTTAACCGATTCGAATTCAACTTTTGTTGTGATTCGAATTCTTAACCGATTCGAATCTAACTTTCTGTGTTATGATTCGAATCTTATTCGATTCGAATGTGCATAACTCTTTGAATTCTCATTATATTTGATTCGAACTTTTCCGATTCTCACTCGATTCGATTCGAATTTTTTGCATATTCTTTCTAATTATGATAACTCGAGTTTGACCGCCTGTCTTCATGTAAATTTTTTTAATTTTAATTCGAACTCAAACACTGTTATCTATTTTTTTCTAGGATCTGATCCGCGGTGGACTCACTCATAGTACCTTCACCTTCCCAGCTAATATCTGTGGTTTGATCTATGCGGAAAAACGTGC
>WURS02035783.1:15596-26607 GCA_011762765.2 Rhinocypha anisoptera
ATCCGCGGTGGACTCACTCATAGTACCTTCACCTTCCCAGCTAATATCTGTGGTTTGATCTATGCGGAAAAACGTGCCACCGTTCGAGTAGTTTCCGCCTGGGTCCGAAAGTTTATCGAATTAGTTGCAGCTGAAGTACCCGACAGTCCGTTTACGTTTCTCCAACCGGAGTATATCTTTCTTCACGAGAGCAGTTCTGAGGTGAAGAGTTTCTACTACCGCAAGCAGCAGAAGAGTATCCACGAGATTCACTACTATCGGCAGCAGGAGGAGGTTCTACGGCGCTTCCGGTTGGCGAATAGTTGTAATCTGTTGGTGACCACTTCCATGGCAGCCGAGGGTCTTGATGTGAATCGGTGCAATCTGGTTCTGTGCTTTGATCCACCCAAGAGCTTTCATCAGTTTATCCAGTCTAAAGGTAAGTGAATTATCTGATGGATTGAATTTATGCTATTAGCACTCGGTTAGGTTAGGTTTTTTTCTAACTTCGGGTTCATTGCGATAGGTTTATAAACGATAAGTTTATAACTGACTTATTTATTAACCCTTTCGCTCCCTACTGCGCTATCGGGACGTATGTGTCCCGCTTATTCAATTAGTGATATAAGGCTTATCTTTTACTGATAATCTTTGGGATCGAAAGGGTTAATATAAGTTGTTAGTTAGCCGCGCATTTTGCCCGTCTCGCGTGTGGCGCATGCGTCGTGGCTTTTTTCTCACTCTACTTGTGTAGAGGAAAAATGAAAAAAAAAGCAAAAGGCACTAAATTTGTGTTACGACATAGCTTCTCAAAATTATTTAAAGTTTAAATTCTAAACTTTTATTGAATATTGAACATTAATATTATGGATTAAAAAATAAAAATTTAATTATTAGTCAAAATCAAAACAATTTGAATTTTTTCACTAATGACTTCATATGCAAAAAAATCTTTTAAAGCGCTTTGGGTCAAAAAGTACCCGAGAAACCTAACGTATTTTAAATTGTTTTGTTTATTCGATCCTTTTAAAGTTAGAATCGGGCCATATTAGAATTTGAATTTTAATAATAAATTGTTCGAATCCGATAAGAATTTGAATTTAATAATAAATGGTTCGAATTGGATAAGAATTCGAATCGAACTTTTTATTGAGCATGCGCAGTGAGCAGAGCAGTAATTGAATCATATTTTTTTTGTTTAAATTAGGCCGAGTTCGAGTCGAGAAAGGTCAGTTTGTGGTTCTCGTCGAGGAGTCGCCCTCTTCCCGGTCCTACGTTCAAAAATTCGAAGAATTTTGTGAGATCGAGAAGATCTTCACCAAGTTGGTCCCACTTAACAATGAGATTATCATTGACGAACACGTTGTTTGTGAACCGCTTCGAGTTGTCGAACCTCAACCGGAAGTGTCGGTGAAGAAACCCGAGGTGAATGCTTCTTCTTCTTCTTCCACATCAACAACCAAATCTACTTCCGGTTCGGGATCTTCCGGGGCCAACGAGAGACCCGCGATGGAGTTGACCATGGATAATGCGATCTCAATCTTGAATCGATACTGCAACAAGCTACCAAGTGATACATTTACCAAGTTGACTACCAACAATGTGATCGAGGAGGTGGAACCCGGCAGGTGGCGCTGTCGACTTTATTTGCCGATCAATTCTACCTACCGTGATGAAGTGGTGGGTGAGGTGATGCCGAGTCAGGCGGGTGCCAAACAGAGTGCCGCCTTTAAGACAGTGCAAACCTTGCGTGAGGTTGGCGAGTTGGACCACAACTACTATCCAGTGGGCAAGGAAACTAGTCGGTATATTGAGAAGCTCGGATTGCAGGTTGGTGTTTTTTTGGGGGGTTATTTTTTTCTGTGTGTGGGGGGGGGTTTTTAATGTTCACACTCAGGTAGACCACCTTAACCTATGAGTCTAAACTTAACCAGCATTTTTGTTGGGGAACTTTCGTATACATTGGTTTGTATTGCGGCCACATTCAAGACCAGTAACCCAAATAAGTGTATGAGAAAGTTCTCGAACAAAAAGGATGGTTAAGTTTAGAGTCATACTTTAACTATCAGAGACTGGCGGGAAAGTGTGACAAAATTGAGGGTTATTTCCATTGAATATACATGTCACACTTCAACGACACTTTTTGACGCTTAAGTGCCGTCTAGCTCTCATAAAAAAACGGTGACAAATCTGCCGAGGTCAAACAGTGAAAGTTAGATTCGAATCGGTGATGAATTCGAATCACAACAGTGAAATATTAGATTCGAATTGGTGATGAATTCGAATCACAACATGAAATATTAAATTCGAATCGGTTAAGCACAGTGGAAGTAGCGTAGCTCTCACAGTACAAAAACGTTGGTGGCAGAATACCAAAAAATGACAGAACATAGAACATAGAAAACCGCGACTATATTATTCATTAATAATAATTAGGAGAATTAATATTTTGTCAACTTATTAATTTTGTAAACAGTTAAATTATACTAGTTAGTCATTAATTCATTTGTGCTACTAAAATATTCTCGTATTGGCTGAGTATTTTTTTATTTATATATAGTAAAAATATATTCTTAGTTTGGTTAGAATTTTTAAATTTTTTCAACGATTATTTTTTATGAAATGTATAATAATTTTTACTTTTAGGAATGTTTTGTTCCAAGTCCCCACCCGCGTCCCACTCAACCACGAAATCGATACACTCGAATCCAATCGCGAAACATAGCCTCCAAGCGTCGTCAGTACTACACCAAACGTGTGGCAGACTGTCTCAGCACTGGCAAGTGTTTTTTGCCATCCTCCTCCAATGGAAAGTATCTAATCAAACACCTGTACTACTTTGACATGCGACTTACGTGTCCACTGCCGGAGGAGCAAAACAGCCGTGGCCGGAAGTTGGTCAATCCCGCAGACACTAGTCGAACTTTTGGGTTAATTGTTCCCAATCAACTACCTTCGTTGTGTGATTTCACTATTTATAATCGATCTGGTGAGGTGACGGTTACCTTGAAGAAGATTTGTTCTGGTGGTGAAGGTTTGGAGGTAACCGAGGCTCAACGAGAGCAATTATGCAACTTTCATAAGTACACTTTTGAGAGTGTACTTCGGCTCAACAAGTCTTCCTTGCACTTTGATCTTGACCATGGTTCGAATGGCAGCTATGTTGTTGTGCCCATTGATACCGATGAGAAGGGTAAGTTTTTTGTTTGGAAGTTGTTTTAGAGAGAGAGATTGGCGGGAAAGTGTGACAACTATTGGATTAGAAATCGAATTAGATATAAATTCGAATTGAATAAGAATACCAATCGAATCAGATAAAAATTAGAACCGAATTAGATATGAATTCGAATAGAATCATAAATAAATTTGAATCGAATTAGATACAAATTCGAATTGAATATCAGATATGAAATCGAATCGGATAAGAATTCGAATCGAATCTGATATAAAATCGAATCGGATAAGAATTCGAATCGAATCAGATATAAAATCAAATCGGATAAGAATTCGAATCGAATAATAATAATAATTTGAATTGAATCAGATATGAATTTGAATCGAATCAGATATAAAATCTAATCGGATAAGAATTCGAATCGAATAATAATAATAATTTGAATTGAATCAGATATGAATTCGAATTGAATAAGAATCGAATCGGATAAGAATTCGAATTGAATAATAATAATAATTTGAATTGAATCAGATATGAATTCGAATCGAATAAGAATCGAATCTGATATAAAATCGAATCGGATAAGAATTCGAATCGAATAATAAAAATAATTTGAATTGAATCAGATATGAATTCGAATCGGATAAGAATTCGAATCTGATATAAAATCGAATCGGATAAGAATTCGAATCGAATAATAATCGAATCTGATATAAAATCGAATCGGATAAGAATTCGAATCGAATAATAATAATAATAATTTGAATTGAATCAGATATGAATTCGAATCGAACTTTTTACTGTGCAATAGCTACAAACTTTTCATACTTTTCTTCTCATTCACTATTTTCTCTCTCTCTCTCTCTCTCTCTCTCTCAAGGTTCGCAAAGCATCGATTGGTCATTTGTGGAATCGATAGCCAAACACACAGAGGTTGATGAGTTTGACTCATCACTTCTCACCTACGACGAGTCGGGCAAGTTTGTCTTTCAAGAAGAGCTCTACCACGATGCAGTGATCATACCCAAGTACCGACGAGACAAGTTTCAGTCTTTTTTCTACGTGGCGGAGATCTGTCGCGAACTAAGCCCACTCAGCGTGTTTCCCGATATCACCTTCAAGAGTTTCGAAGAGTACTACCGTATGAAGTATAGCTTGACAATTACCAATTTGGAACAGCCACTGTTGGATGTGGATCACACCTCGACTCGGCTCAATTTGCTCACCCCAAGGTTTCTCAACCGTAAAGGTGAGCTCTTTGCCGCTCTTCGTGCGGGTCAAGGTATATATACAACAAAAATTATTGTTTGCGGTTTTATCTGGAGAAATAGTTTTTGTGTCGGTAAATTTTACTCAAAATGGTGGTATTAAAGAAAAACAGTATACTTTAGGATAGTAGAAGTGAGGATACTTTGCTGATTTATATAGGTTATTTAATAGATTATATAGGGAACTCCAAAAAATTTGAATCAGATCGAGCAAGAATTGAAAAAGTTCGAATTTCGAATTAAATTGACGGAGAATTCGAAGAGTAATGCACAACATTCAAATCAAATTGGAATAACATTCGAATCACAACAGTGAAAGTTAGATTCGAATCGGTGATGAATTCGAATCACAACAGTGAAAATTAGATTAGATTCGGTTAAGCACAGTGGAAGTAGGTTAAATTTCACAGTACAACAAAAAATGGCAGAAAACCAAAAATTCCAGAGCATTAGCATAAAACATAGAAATCCAAGATCATGCTTTTCATTAATGAATATATAGGAGATCACAATAACGAATGTTTATTCAAATCGGTTAAGCAAAGTGGAAGTAGGTTAACTTTCACAGTACAACAAAAAAATGGCAGAAAACCAAAAATGCTAGAACATTAACATAGAACATAGAAACCAAAGACCATACTCTTCATCATTAATATAAAGGAGACAATCTAAATATATGGCATTTCGAATTTTTAAATAATAATTTATTATAATCTAAATAATTGGTCCCCCCTAGGAGTCTCACTGCCATCTTCATCTTACCACAAGAACCCAAAGCGTCAGAATATGCAGCAGAAGCAGATATTGTTGCCCGAACTGTGTGACATTCATCCCTTCTCGGCGTCATTTTGGCGCAAAGCGGTGTGTTTGCCGTGCATGTTGTACCGAGTGAACTCACTCTTGGTGGCCGAGGAGCTTCGGGCGAAGATTGCCCGTGAGGCCAAGATTGGCATTCGCGAGCTTGCACCGGGTCAGAGCTGGCCATCGCTCGATTTCGGGTGGTCGGCTATTGTGGAACAGGCTAGACAGCAGCGAAAGTTGATGGAGGAACGTGCCAAAAATCCGCCACCGGTCGAGGTGCAGTCTAACGGTTTGGTAGGTGTTAACCAGTTTCTAATCAAAACAATAAAAATAACTATTTTTGAGCAAAATGATACAGTAAGATTAGATTAAGGTTTAGAGAACTCTTAACCAAATAGACTCAAACTTTCGTTGTTATGATTCTAATCGAATAAGAATTCGAATCAGTTAAGAGTTCGAATCTTACTGCTCATGCTCGAATCGAATTCTTATCCTATTTGAATCATGACAACGAAAGTTAGACATTCGAATTGATTTAGAGTTCGAGTTTTACTGCGCATGCTCAAATCGAATTCTTTTACGATTCGAATCGAATTTTTTTGCTTTACCATTATATAATTCTTACTTATTACTCGATTCGAAATTTTTTCTCTACTGTTTTAATTCTGGTTCAGTTAACACCGTCTCTCAACGAAACATCCAATATTCTGGTTGAGAGAGGATGATACAGAATTTTTACTTGTTATAATAATAATAATGAAATATAATATTGCTTTGGAAATCTTTTTTGTTATTGTCGTTTATTTCTTTCTTTACACATATATAATTATTTTCGTTTGTTACATATAACTCTATTTGCAGGTGGACGAACTGGAAGAGGGAGAGTGTGGCGTGATTGAGACAAATTCTGCCGATGGCTCAAACGGTGACTTTGTGATCGACACGTTTGATCCGTCGTGTGTGAACGGGAGTTTTGATGATGATTTCGATGATGATGATGATGATGATGATGGGATGCCGGCGAAGAAGCCGCTAACGGATCCGTTCAAGGCAATGGGCGATTGGAGCTCGTTTGCCGAAGCGATGAATCCACACCAGATAGGCGGTGATATGGCCTTTATGCCACCCATTGAGATTCTCTCCGGACCGTTTGGACCCACTGCACCCGTTGGCAAGGTCAACTATGATCTGCGAGGTGGCGATTTTCAGGTGGAGGAACCCGATATCTACGAAGTGGATGAACAGGTTTGTGTTTTGATGAATTCATTGAATTACATAGAGATCGCCGGAAAAGCCAACCCTAAAAGAAAGTTTTTAGAATAACGTTACTTTTAGAGTGCTTTTTAGCAAGAAATTTCCCAGATATTCCTTTATGTAAATAAACAGGGTTGGCTTTTCTTGCGATTCCTAAATTACACACAGAAAAATCGAATCCACTACTAGATTTTGGGTTTATCTTAATTTTTTCTGATTTATAGTAATTTGAAAAGATATGATAAGAAAATTGAATAGAATTGATTGAAAATTGGAAAAGTTATGCACAATTCGAATCAAATGGGAATATAATTTGAATCATAACACAGAAAGTTAGATTCGAATCGTTGAATTGCATAGTTGAAGTAGGATAACTTTCACAGTACAAAAGAAAATGACAGAGAACGAAAAATGCCAGAATATGAACATAGAATATAGAAACTCACGACCATACTTTCCATTAATATACAAGAGATTTTTTAATTTTAAAATTAATTTGTGATTTTACGATTATTTTAATCTTAAAATTAATTTGAAATTTTGCGATTTTTAAAATTGTAATTTGAAATTTTGCGATTTTTAAAATTGTAATTTGAAATACGAATCAAGTCTGTAATAATAATAACTATACCATTGTTTCACTCAGGGCAACCCAGTGAACTGTGAGTTCCCAATTCAACCCACTTCAGATCCAACTCAAATCCGAGTGGGCTCGCCCACCTTCTTCGAAACCCGCGACAAACTGCTTGAAGAGTTGGACAAAGCAAACAATTTAGAAAACATCGACTGGACAGGACCGACCGGGAGTGGTGATCCCACACTGGACGAGGAGCTTGATGAACTCTACAAGGTAGACCTCGAGAAACTCTCCGACGACATCAGCAAGCTCAACTTGATGGACTCCGAAACCAAGTTTGACGATTTGGAAGATTTTGTCGGATTAGATACTCCACCAAACAAAAAGTCAAACAAGAGTCCCAATTCGAAGAACTCGGAAGAGGCAGAATCCGAAGGGTCCTACTCGGATTTTGATCTCGACGACGAGGATGATGAGGATGAAGATGAGGATCTTTTTGATGACGATGACCTTGATGAAGATGAGGAGGAAGAGGAGTTCTACAGGGTGAGACGTTCGAGGCGACCGAATATCAAGAATCTCGAGAATGCACGGCCAAATTCGTATCTCACACGATCGATCATCTGTGATATCATGAAGTATGAATTGTTGTATGACTGGCGACGGTTTGAGAGGAAGGCACGGAAGAACTATCATCGAAATCGGTAAGATTCATCTCTCTCTCTCTTTCTCTCACTCTGTAATTCTTACTCTCCTCTCTCTCTCTCTCTCTCTCTCTCTCTCTCTCTCTTTGACTCTCCCTCTCATTCACTCTCTCTTTCTCGCTCTCTCTTTGACTCTCCTTCTCTCTCTCCGACTCTTCTCTCTCTCTCTGACTCTAATTCTCACTCTCTCTCTGACTCACCCTCTCTGACTCTCCTCCTTCACTCTCCTTCTCTTTCTCCCGCTCTCTTTCACTCTCCTTCTCACACTCTCTTCTTGCACTTCTCTCACTTTCACTCTCTTTCATTCTCCTCACTCTCTCTTTCACTTCTCTCTCCCCCTCTCTCTCTCTTTTTTACTCTTCACTCTCTTTCTCTGATTCACTCTCTCTCTCTTTCTCTCCCTCTCTCTCTCCTCTCTCTCCCCCTCTCTCTCTCCCTCTCTCTCTCTCCTCTCTCTCCCTCTCTCTCTCTCTCTCTCTCTCATTCTTGCAACCAAACTTAACCAAATGAACCCCAAAAAAGGTTTTCCGAGGAGAACGAAACCATCAAGAAGCGAAAGCTCTTTGAGGAGATCTACCACTTTGAGAAGCTTCAGGTGAAACACGCGGTGGAGAAGATAATCGAATTGGAGCCAAGCTTGCTCGCAATTCCACCCACACTGGACTGTGAAGCAACCTACGATCCGTTCGATGACACCGTTCGACAGGACAAGAATATCGAGGACATTCGCTTTGAGGAGGGCAAAAGTCTGTTAACTGTGGTGATGGACAAGTTTGACATTTGTCTTGACTTTGTCGCCAATGAGGACGAGGAATTCGGGGATAGCTTTGATCGGAGTCACTCGCCATTCAATGATCAACAACAACAACAATCGAACCAGTCGGTAAGGACAAAATCGAATTTGGATAAAAGATAAAGTTAGAATCGAATTTGAATAAAAAATTCGATTCATAACACATAAGTATAACACACACTCATTCTTTTTTGGTTGTATTGGCGAAGCACAGTGTAGAGTAAGGAGCCCTACACAGAGAACGTACTGACACTCACTCTTACTCTGTTTTTGCCACTCCCACCAAAAGGAATGAGTGTGTGCTATGCACATAAGGTTAGAATCGAATTTGGATATTAATTTGTACTGTGAGAGTTACGCTACTTCCACTGTGCTTAACCGATTCGAATCTAACTTTCACTTTGTTGTGATTCGAATTTATCACCGATTCGAATCCCACTTTTTTGTTGCTGTAACTCGAATCCTTAACCAATTCGAATCTAATCTTCAGTGTTATGTATTGAATTTTATTTCAATTTAAGTTTGATTTTTTTGCATAAATCTTTAAATTTATATTCGATTCTATTCGAATTTTTTTGCATATTTCTTTGAATTATGATGTGTTGAAAAAATAACCTATTTTTGTTTCTACCAGTCCGTGGTGAGTCCGGTGAAACAGGAGGTCAAGTTTGGTGAGTTGTTGCCCAATCGTGATGAGGTTGGAAAGACGGAAAAGCCCACTCTCAAACTGGAAGTCTCAACACCAAAGTGGCTGGTTCCCGAGGAACCTGAGAACCAACTGGGACCGCATCCTAGTCTGATTCTTCAAGCTATTACCATGTCTAACTCGAGTGATGGAATCAATCTTGAACGATTGGAAACGGTTGGTGATTCGTTTCTAAAGTAAGTTTTTTGTTGTTTAACAAAAAAGTCAATTTGTATTGATATATTGTTTTTATTTTTGTTTGGAATTGTAGGTACTCGATTACCGCTTTCTTGTTTTGCATGTGTCCCGAGTTGAACGAGGGCAAGTTGTCGTTTTTGCGCAGTCGGCAAATTTCGAATATCAACCTTCATCGGCTGGGTCAGAAGATTAATCTTGGACAGTTGATGGTGGCCTCGAAGTTTGAACCGATTGATAATTGGTGCCCTCCCGCCTATAAGGTGGTTGAATCACCGGAAACCGCGCCTGACAAGTCCAAAGTTCCATACAACCTGCTCACTCAGCACTCGATTCCGAACAAATCAATTGCCGATTGTGTCGAGGCACTGATTGGAACCTACCTCATCTCGGCTGGCTCACAAGGCGCCATTCAATTCATGGATTGGCTCGGCCTCAAAGTTTTGCCCAAGGGAATGAAGATTATCACCAAGCGAGATCAACCACCACCGGAAGGGGCGGAGGATACCGCGAATATGAACGGAAATTGTGTCGATTCGAACCCACGGGAAAAGTGGCTCCCGATTCCGAAGAGCCCGTTGATTGTGCCCAAAAATGTACCGAGATCCACGATGGAGAGTCGACTTGAAGCGATCTATGTGAAGCATCACTTGAACGAGTTTGAGGAGATTTTGAACTATCACTTCCGAGATCGTAGCTATTTGGTGCAGGCTTTTACGCACAATTCGTACCACGAGAATACGGTCACCGATTGTTACCAGCGACTCGAGTTTCTCGGTGATGCAGTGCTTGATTACCTAATCACTCGGTACCTGTATGAGGATCCTCGATGCCACTCACCAGGAACGTTGACTGATCTCCGGTCGGCACTGGTGAACAACACTTTTTTCGCTGCACTGGCTGTGAAGTATAACTTTCACAAGTACCTGATGATGCTCTCCTCGGAGCTCTACCGTGTGATCGATGGATTTGTGCGCAAGTTTAACCTGTACTACAGTCGCAAGGAGGATGCCGAGGGGTCTGATGTGAACTATTGGAATTTGTTTATCTCGGAAAACGAAGCCGAACATCTGGAGGATATTGAGGTGCCCAAGGCGTTGGGTGATATTTTTGAGTCGGTGGCGGGTGCTATCTATCTTGATAGTGGCATGTCGCTTGATGCCGTGTGGAAGGCTTACTATCCCATGATGAAACCGGAGATTGGTAAGTGGAAATTGTACACTTTTTAAATATTAATTTTAATTAATAATTTGCAAAATTGTGAATTTATTTTTGATAAGTTTGTAAAATTGAGAATTTTGTTCGGGGAAAAAATTGTGATTTTACGAATTTCAAAGTACCACCGCAATTTTGCAAAATCCACAAAATCACAAAAATTTAGTGCACTATGGCTTTACAAACTTTAAATTAGCATAATTGCGAAATTTATTTTTTACAAATATATTTGCAAAGTCAGTTTTTTATAAATATATTTGTAAAACAAATACATTGTTAAAGATATAAAAATTTGCAAATATATTTACAAAAAAACTGACTTTGCAAATATATTTGTAAAAAATAAATTAGCTGCAAATATATTT
>WURS02035784.1:0-11440 GCA_011762765.2 Rhinocypha anisoptera
ACCGGGTTATCCTGGAGGGTAGCGTGCTCGCCGGATAACCCAAAGATCGCGGGATCGAATCCCGCCCAGGGCATGAGTTTTGTGTTTGTGCAGAGCGGTTTTTCTATAGCTTGAAGAGGTGCGAAATGGCCATAGCCGTCGAAGCACCCTGTAAAGAAAAATACTACTACTAATAAGTCTCACTATTTATGAAGTAATCGTCCTCGGCTCTACTATGCAGAACTCATTCTTGATGCACAGGATAAATTCAATTTTGCAAATCCACAAATAAATATTTATATATTCTGAGCTTTCTGTGCATATTTTACCTGATTATGTCCACGAAGTGAACGAAACCGATCGCACAATAAAACTTTTGTTTGCGGAATTGCAAATTTTAAATTATCCTGTGCATTTTTTAGGAAGTGGAAAATGGAAACCACTTCATTTATTTATTTTTCCCGACGTGGAGGAGAAGGGTAAATTTTATTCAGGTAACTGGGGAGCTGCTGGAGTGGAGGTAAGTCTTCTGCGGTCACCATCCCATGAAATCTTCAGCGTCAAAGGAAATAAGAGATACATGAAATAGTTACATTGAGAACACGGTTATTTGGGAGATTTTGGGGGCAAAGATAGGGAATTCGGAAAATAGCACACTATGTATGGAGGAAGGAAATCTAGATACACCTCGTTTGAGCTTACGCGGTTAAATATTCGAGTAATTCTTTTCAGTTTTTTTGCCGCGATCATTATTCAAAGTACCCGACAAGTTTCGTGACCCACTGCTGGTCAACTCATCAAGGTAATTAATTACCATATAGGAGTCGTGCATACCTACTTATCAAAGTGTCCTGGTGTTAGGGTTAAGAGTGAGTATGCAGATATAGATGCGAATTTAATCCCCTGAGTCTTCGTTCTGCAATGGGTATCGAGATTGAATGCTGTGTATGTTGCTGTCTTAATTGTGTATTTTTTATTGTTTGTCCCCATTCAGATGACTTCGCAGATTAACCTGTGCATTAACTAGAAAGCCTTGGCGATGACTTTAGTTCATTTGACATCAGGAAACTCATAACTCATAGCTGCATGCTCCGCGCCAGATTTATGAACAACCCATATGGTCATTTGGTGTTCCATTTAGCTGATTTTTAACGAAAATCTTTTCTCCGTGATGAATGTATTCCTTCATATGCCGCGTGGAATTTCATGTGTCATACACTAGTTTTGTTCCCATTTTTGTATGAGAGCCCCCATGTAAGGACAGGAAGAAACTGTTCTCACTTCGGAGGGGAAGCTATTTTCTTTCATTGAGGCTAATATTTTATATAGGTTTCATTTACTTTCTTGATGAACATATAAAAATATGAGTTTATAGTGATCATTTAAATAAATACGCAAATGAAAAATATTTAATTGTAAGACAGAAAAATATTTAATTGCCTTAAGTGGCAAAAATGTACGGAATACCCTTCGAGACGTGACTAAACTTCCTTATATGATTTTCTGTAATGATATTACTCGCTATTTGAAATAGTTGAATTGTCTCAGTTATAAGTTAATGCCAGATATGTAAAAACTCTGCTTTTCGGATTCAAAACAATCTTTGTAAAACAAGCTAAAGCATCAAAATATCCCTTATTCATGGCTTTTCATGAATGAATCAAATTCCCCGTGAGTTGGGATCCAATTTTCCTTCCATTCTGAAAGGCCAACGAATGATGTGACGTTTTCAACTGTTCGAAGACCATGAACAGCGCTCTCTTTTAGTGAGAATGCATATCGATTCAGAAACCGGGGGTGATTCGGTTTCATCCCTCGCCGAGCACGAAATTTCGTGAGAGAGCTACCGCCGTCCCGCGAACGATTCAGCATTCCAGGAGCGAAACAAAATTTGAAATTCACTCAACCTAGGGGAACGAAGGGATGAAATCATCACGCCTCGCCATACACAGCATGGAAATTAAATCCGAGACTCACTCTAAATTAGCAATTTTGGTCGATCATACACCTTCACTAAACGAAGCAGACAAAGGAAATGTCTCTCACACAGAAGTTATCGGTAAACATTACGTGGGATCTCCGATTCCGTAATTAAAACTGCAAATTTATTTCGTAAGAATGCCAAAATCGTGTACAAAGATTCAGAATTCTAGCAATTTGAAAATTTTCTCCTATACCGAGTAACTGTGGAGCCTAATTAACAAGCACTCATTCTTTCTGGTCTAAGAAAGTGCATGAATGAGGCCGCCAAATATCTGGAGGGAAAATGGGATAGGATTTTTAATGTTCCACGAACTCCAGTAGAGTTCGTCTTTCCATTTCAAGTTTCAGTGACCTGTCAAACCACATTACTTTTTTTGTCTTGGGTTGAGTGGCTTCAAAGAGAAGATATTATACTCTTTATTATGTTTTCCGAGATAGCGGCTCAAAAACCTAATATTTCTCATACTCGCATTTTAGCTACCCAAGATAATAACTGTCACTCTGTCTGAATTCCTCATGATAAAATCATAAGTTTCCTTAAAGAAAATCATTCCCAATTTCGGGAATGGCTGCCATACAATTATAAGATAACATCGCAATTTGGAATAATTATACAATTTAACGACCATTCCACAAGTAACCTACGGATGAAAAATAACTAAGGATGAAAAGCAAATTGTTTACACAGAACAGTTTAATGCATTATTAGTGGTTTAATTATTCTATCATCAAAATTTAAAAAAATTTAACTGATTAAGGAAATAATTCCATGGAAACAAATAATATAATTTCAGCTTTATGACACTGCAATTCATTTCACAACATATTTTTATCATAGCAGATATTATTCCAAACTATATTAAATTTTTAACAATATGATACTAAACCATTTCAATATAAGTTTCTACTGAGTTTACTAATTTCCTGATCTGATAATATTACCTAATCTAGCCTAATTAATTACAACCTGGCCACTTTATTCCGGCTTAAAGTTGGATTTATTTTATACAAACCCTTATATTTACACTTTATAAGTTATTTTGGAGTACATTCAAAAATTATACTTTGTTCATTCATTGTCTATTGACTTTTATTTTGGCTTTTTAAAAATATAACATACGGTTTGAAAAAAAGTCTCCAATTTTTCTATCCGTGTTTCGTTCCTCATAATCAGGTCAAGCTATCCTAACACGGAGAGTACGTAAGTAATTGAAATGGGGAAGGAAAGTGGAAGTCCCAAACGCCAACCATTAAGCTCGTGAGTGGGAGGGAAGGGAAACATTGGTTTAAAGGTCACACCCATGAAACCTAAAAGGGAACCATCAAAGGTTCGGTAAAGTGGCTGAAACAGGATAGAGTTAGGTAAAGAGGGAAGGAATCCGAGGAATGAGAGGTAGGCGGTGTTCTCTCTATCTCCCCCCATCTTTACCTCCCTTTACCACAGGCAAGTCGAGTATAGAGGAGGGGAGAAAAGAATAACTGATCCAACGAAATGTGAAGTTTCTCACCGAGGAAACGAGCTCTCGTCTCGTGTCGCGTCTCCCGTCGGATAGGAGAGAATGGGGGAGCTAAACGCTTTGGAACGGTCGAACCTGCCTCTCTGAGCCATTCTGTACGGCAACGGTCCCTCGAGGAATTTGACTAAGGGGGGTTAGTGACTGGACGAAGGGGAGCCAGAGGGCTAGAAACTTCTTGCGAGTCGTCCCTCTCTCTCTCTCTCTCCGCTCACGTCTTTTGTAGTGACCGTGTCCGAATTAGGCGAATCAAACTTCAATAACCGCTCTGTGCATAAAACATTTGTCTCTGGGAATGGCCCCTCAAACTAATAAGCTCCTATTCTCCCCGGCGGTCCCCCAGTGAGAGTTTGTCTTCCCAGATCATCATTCTAAATATCCATTCATCGGCCTGTGGCTTTTGTTTTTAAATATAAATCTTTTGTCTCTAAATTCTTTTTCGACAGAGAAAAACAGTCATCTTAACGAAGTCTTCTTGGCGATTTTACTAACTGATCTTCATGGTTAACTAACCTAGAAGTATGCATTGCCACAGTTCGTCATATCCGAGTGTATATTTTTTTTCGTACCACAGAAGGATAAAGTGCTGTACGGAGTTTCATCACAAACCTATAACTTAATTATACGCCACATTGTCGAACTGCTCTATAAAGAACACCTGAAGAAGTACCGAGGCGAGTAAAGGTTTATGCGCAACATAAAAATTTCGGAAACTTCTTGGAGCACCATTTATGCATCTACCTTCCTGTATTCTTGTATATGTTTATATAAAATTTTAACGTTATGACTCGTAGTTTTAGGTGGCGGCCGATAAATTGTGGAATTCGATCGTAGGTTGTGGAAAAAAAAACTTTGCAATCCACATATATTATATAATTAAATAATTGGTCGACATGTTTCACTACAATGTAGCATCTGTAGCAACAATGGTCCTGAAGATTCTACAGTGTAGTGAAACATGTCGACCAATTGATTAAATTTATATATTATATGTGGATTGAAAGGTTTTACCTTTACGCAGGTGGTTTATGCAGTCTCAGATACGCAATTTAATTTCTAAGGTAAAAAAAGTCCGCTAAATTAGATAAAGTGATTTTGACTCAAAGGTTCATCTATCTATTCTTTGATATTAAAACGTACAATTCTTGCAAGTAAATTAAAAAAATATATAATTTATATACTTGGAAAAAAATGAAAGCTCAAAGTCAGTTTAATAAATTCGAGTTTACATTCTGGGTTAATCTTAATTAATTGGAGTTAAAAAAATTAAATGCTGTTATTGACAGACATAAAGATACCGTCAGAGATTTTAAGCGTTTCTTATAGTAAAAGTCTTTTTCAAACATATGTATTTCACTCCCAATTACACATAGTCTTTTTTAATCCCTCGAAGTGCACAGCATTCCCCATTTCCACCACTCCTGTCCTCCAACCACTCGTGCATCAATTATCCCTCTCCTTTGTTCTCTAAAATTGCAACTCCAGAAATTCATCAGTCGAGTGAATGGAAACTCTTCCCCGCCTTTTACATCAAATAACGTCACGATCCACACAAAGTGAGCATCCTCCGAGTTCTTAATATAGCCTTTTTAAAAAAAAAATCGCTCAATATAAGCAAAGGTCTATCATCAGTATTTCCTCTTCAGTTTCCTCTCCTAATTCATTCCCTTCGATTCTGCAATATATTTTCGTGTTAATCTTTTACAAGCTTACGACATAAATATCGTATCATTTTCTGTTGAAGCTATGCATTAATTATATACATGTCAATTTAAATTAAGAAATAAATAACAGTTGCTACAGAAATAAAAAATACTTGTCATGGAGTTATTGATAAATAACATAAATAGAGAACAAAATGATAAAGAAAAGGACTAAAGAGAGGGTTTGTCACAGATGAAAATTAAATCATTTTTTACTAAAAAAAGTGTCTGAGTTGAGTTATTCGTTCGAGAACTCAATGAGAAATATCGTATTATCTTAAAATCCGCCTTGACTCATCTGCCGATTTGTTGGTCGCATCTTAATAGTTTAATGTACAAACTATTTCTAACAACTCAATTAGCAATCAGATACCTTTAACAGTACAAATCGTCAATCTCGTTAAAATTAATTTTTACTTCCCTTCCCTATATAGGCTGCTTGCCTTCATTCCAACATCTCATTAAGAGAAATCACCAGAAAAGTGTTTGGGAAAAATAAAGTACTGAAACTGAAACCACACGTCCTAAAACCTAAAAGCTGAAACTTAATAAAAACAAATGAACATATTTGCCTTTCTCATAACTAATACTTACTAATGGAAAAATGATTTAATGCCCTCGATTTGTACCGATTTTCGCCTCCTTAAAAGTTGTGATTTTGATTATTCAACAAACAATCGCCGTTCTACGAGCTGCTGTATCTTTATGTCTTCTACCCAATACCATATATGAATGTGAAATGTCGTCTTTGTAATGGACTACACCGTGAAGTGAGGAAATCACACCAATCCACGAAGTACTTGAATTTAATACTGCAATGTAATTATGATAAAGATCCACCCATCTAGAGAAACCTCTTCCCCATGCTCAATTATTTTGGAAAACTTTCCTATGACTCGTTGTTTTATTCTCTCAGTGAGAAAGTTTTTAGCTAACGCAGCTTCTACAGAGTTTCGTCATTTATTCTTTAAAAGCACTTATGCATTATCTCTCTCAAGTTGGGGTCCCATAAAACTCTTAAATATTTTAATCCCTACCTGGAGTGCTTTCAAATATTGCAGAGAACTTGTTCCACAGGAGTAATAACTACCTATTACATTGTAAAAAATTAAATAAAATGGGTTAAAAAAACTATCAACTCACAGCTTTATTTATTTCAGAAGGCATAATTAAAATTCCCTTCCCATTGTGCAATCATAAGACTGTGAAAATCTATCTCAAAAACTATTCAGAGACTATGTTAAATGAAATTCCGATGTCACTCTGAAAATAAATCACGAAAATATGGAAACTTCGAATTGATTTCCAATTTCTTTTTCCGTTAAATTTCCTGTTAAAGAGTCTGTTTCATTCAGCTTGGCGTTGTTAATGCTAATACACTCCAGCGAAACAGTTATACACTAAAGCTTGTTGTCCCCATCGCCATGATGATGTGAGATAGGAGCTTGTTTCTGTGTATCCTTTGCCACTAGTTGACTAAAGAAGCCCCTTTAGGGAAATATATACTCTTAACTAAATGCTTCTTATAACAAAAACGCTGAGGAGGTGGGTCGACGGAAGTATTTTCTTTGCTCTCTGTGCCACTGAAATAGATTATTAAAGATAACAAACGCGATCATTACTAAAAATGTTTCAAATTAGCAGAGAGACACTTTACTATGGCTCGTATAAGAACTTTTAAGATATATGTATTATAAAATTACAGTTGTAACGCAGTGGAAGAAAATGCTAAAATGAGCGGTTCTAGGATGAGGAAAATTTACAGAAGTTCGGATTTAAAAGCATATTGTACAATAAGGTGTTAGAATTATTCGCGAGTAGGAGAAAGACAACGCCAGTTATTAGAATATTGGCCAAGAAAACTTTCGAAAGAGCCATTTGAAAATCAGGGAAGATGGAAAGGATTCGTGGAGCGCGTTCATGGTAAAGGAATTTTACAAGTAGGGATTTGGGAGTTTGTTTATAAACTTTTTAAGTGAATAAAAATTGTAATGATTCCGAAGAAATCAGTGGTAGAAATAAAGATAGGATATTTGGTAGTCCAGTTTCGCCAAGGTACAAGATACGAGAGCAGTTCAACAAAGATTTTATCATAAATTTCTCTGGCATATTTTCTCGTCAAATTTTAAATTTATATACTTATTACTGTTACTTTAATGTGTTATATATGCATATATATATATAATATACATTTCATCGATTTGATTCAGTAGTAAGTCAGTGGCAGTCTTGGAAGTTGAACATGTTCAGTCCCTTACCACTGCTTCTGAGGATGAAAAAACTTTCCTAGGTGTTTCTTCACGTTGTGGAAAATAACAGTCATACGGGGTTAGGTCTAAACTTTAGGCAGGATGAGGAACACACATTGAATTTCGCAAGATTCACTGCGACAACAATTTCCACTTCCAGCCGTGAATTTTCGTGGTTCTGTATCCAGCCATTTGCTTTTGATTTTGACCCTAGGCGATTGATGACCTTGGAGAAATTTTTTTACATCCCTTTAGTCCAATTTAAAAAAAAATTTATTTGAATAAATAAATTATAATCCGTTTTTATTTCATAGAAATAACATATTTTAATTATCTAAAGCATAGAGGTTTAAAACAATATTTTTTAATTGAAGCGCTTTTTACGAGCGCGCCCGCCTCATCCCAATTACCTATTCTATCTTTAAAAACTGTCGAAATATTGGGAGTAAATCGAAAAAAATGAGAAACAGCGTACAAACGTCTGTACGCGTGCGCGAGCATCACACGGAATTTTTGGTGTCGGCGGATTAACCCGCTTAAGCATGAGGAAGTCGGCCTTCCGTTTTCCTTATAGTCCATTATTACTGTATAGTTTATCGCTACGAAAAACGTTAGTTCTTTCTGGGAAAAATCAATTTTAACTTTTACGAATATTAATACATCCAGCGTGCGGCCTCAATTCTGCTCAGCACTGTCAGGCTCTTCAGAGTGGAAGAAAAGGTTTAAAAGGATGGGAATGGAAGGGTAGAAGGAAGATGAAGTTCGTAAGAACCTCCAAAACTATGTTTCAACTAGCAGTTAGATCTAATTTTATTTCCTTATCTTCTCCCTACGGTACTCCTGCCAGTATTGCCAATTCGGCGCTTTCTTCGCTAGATTTAATGTTTTGTAACTGGCTTAGCTACATCTGGAATATATATAACCACGTGCGTATGTTCTTAATTCTATTATTTATTTCATAATGATTGTTTATTATTCTGTACAAAAATGTATAAATATAATTTAATGTATCACAATATGCTCACATATTACCAATATACGCCTCGGTAACAAAACCACTGACACAAACACTCAAATTAAGTGTTCCCCTTCTGTCGACCAATCCCGAGACTGCCGCACTTGTTTATCAGTTCTCCCTGATGATATAATTTCATTAAATAATAATAGCGCTAAATAATAATATTTTCCCTTCTCTTATCATATTTGTTTTTTTATAAATGTGTAAAAATTGTTGGAAAGCCTTCAATTTGAGCTCTTCCAAGTTTTACGGGAGATCAAAGGAAAACCGTAGATGAAATCACGAGCTAGGTTTAAAATAAAGTGTCTAAAAGAGCAAATCCTGAGAAAGACTCCTTACGCTTAGTTATCTGAAGCTAAGAGGGTTGGAACATTCTATAAACTTTTCAGGGAAGAGGTTTGGATATTTTCCTCTTGAGATTGAGTCGCCGTAATTGCATCCACATTTTCGGAGCCACTGCTGCGATGCTACGAGATAGTCAAAGAAACAGATATTAGTAAAAAGACTAATAGGAATTGTAGAAATCTATTCCTGTGCAAATTCCTACAGTTGAAAAGCAGTTCATAAGCATACTTCAGTTTCCACCACATTCATTAATACACAATTACATTTTAAACAAAGCCAAATGAATAATTGAAACGAGTTCCAGGAACGTGGCAATTCCTTGAAGGAAACGGATCTTACCGATAACTTTCATAATATTTCCTTTAAGATTCCGACCATTCGAAAGGCTGAACGTCCTTTGTGAAACCCGTACATTTGTCTCTATCCTCTTCCTTACCTCTCTGTGTCCATCTCCCAATCAACAGATGGGATACTTTCCTCAGTTTAATCCATACCTACTAAGCTGGACAGTCACTCAAACCCTCTCTCACAGGAAATGTTCAGGGGGCTTAGAGACGGAGTCAGTTAAGATCAGGGGCGGTGGGTTTTGTCCTCTTTTTTTTATGAGAGGCTTACGCTTTTGATTGATGAGGCTTGAGTTGGGAGACCTCTTATACCTTCCTCAATCTTTTCTTCCCATACTTTTCCAATGATTGACACTTCACAAACTCCTCACTTATATTCCGCCTTTCCCTCTAATTACCTGAAGTCCTTCCGAGACTCCTGGCGATCGTTGACTACTCGGACTTACTCCGAGTCACGGGAATTTAGCACTGATCCCCAGCAATACGATATTGCAGCACACGTCTAAAGCCTATTCTACAATGGACGTAAGCCGTAACCCAGACTTAAGAACCCGCCGTAAGCAGTAAGAAAGATGGGCAAGTCTCATCTTTTACGGCTTATGTCTCACGGCTGACAAAAATTTCAGCCAATCACAGCGCACCATTACTACCCCCGGTGTCAGTCACGAGCAAGTGCTTTTTCGGAAGCTATTTTGGATCAGCTAAGGCAGTTTCCACGTTCATTTTTATAATTGAAATTTTCTGAAATGTATATCAACACTTAACAGTTAAACCGTAAAGATCGATGTGGATATGGAAGACGAATGTATACTGCATGTCATGGTGACGAATGTATGATTCTTGTCTTGCCGTAGCACATTATTTTTATGGACGTGTTTCGTCAATAGTTTCTAGCAATTTAACTCCGTGGAAAATTTAAATTATTTAAATGAATGTAGAGACCGACATCGTTGCTTCAAAGCAGGGTTCCGAAAAAGCAATAGGTCGTGACACTGACACCGGCGGTAGTAATGGCGAGCTCTGATTGGCTAAAACTACGTCCTCATTGGAACACGAAAACATTAAGAGAATCCTTGAGGGTTAGGCTAAATTCTTACGGTTTACGTACATCGTTGAATAGGCTTAAGGGAAAGAGAAGCATACATACATCTTCCCATCCAGCCGAAGGAAAGCGGTGGCATAATTATTTAAACCTTTTAACCTGATGATGATACCCCTGTCGAAACCCAGGTTGTGTTTTTAAAATTAAATTTGTGTGGAATTACCAAGTGTTTCGCTTACTCCAATATGCTGAGCAAATTCTATAAAGTTACGCCTGAGACAATAACTGTATTTAAGCCTTTGTATGGACTCGTCTGGATTATGCCATCCGACGTATATTGAGGATCTAGAGGTGACTACACTCGTTTTTAAAATGAGAGTTCGATTAGGAAATCCCCATTTTCCGTGCATGTGCTGGATCTACCCTTTGCGGTTCCCTAGTAATGATTGCTTCTTTTGGTGACAAATATTTGTTAGAAAAGTGTCAGTATGATTACCACGGTCACGTTGCTTCGAAATCATTGTCAATCATTCGTTAAAGTCGTCTCTCTGAAGATTTTGGACTTATAAAAGGATTAGTATCTTGAATCCATGTCCTCAATCCATATGAATTCCATTGATCGGAATCTTTAAGAAAGCTTAATATTTATTCAGTTTGTCTTTCGAAAACAAAATGTTTACTCTTGATGGTTCTGGTCCTTGATTGATGAGGTGTGTTTAAGTGGCATTCCAGTGACTCGTTATAATGGTCATTACAAATCGAGAGTGGTTTTTCTTTGAAAAAATTATTTAAAAAATTAAATTCTCTTCAGCGTGGCCTAACGACTTAGTTGAAAAGCCAAAGACGTTAAAATACGCAATCATATTCGCAAAAATCAAAGTAAACAAGAAAACGTTTTAAAAGTTCCATTCACTAAATTTGCATCATTGTCAATTCCACTCTCTTTATAAAGTGAAATTTGCAAAATGTTGTTCTTTCTTTTATCTTCGTTGATGGAAAGATTCCACAAAGTAGAGCCTGATACGGTGAACTTCATTTAGTCACAAAGGTAATGGAATTTTTAAAAAAATCATCCTTCTTATTTCAAAAGGTAAAGGGAACAAACATCTGCTGGATTCCAGCTAAACAGAACAAACCATAAAGGAGAGGTAATCTCTTCCCGCTTCTCCCTTTAATCTCATCTCTACCCCCGTTGTCGGAAGGATATAGAAAAGGTCATGGTCTCAGAGTACCCGTCCCATCATCTTTTTCGAACTAAATACA